>JAAAKG020017739.1:0-20516 GCA_010014905.2 Druon quercuslanigerum
TCACACTACTCCCCTCCCTACCGAGTGAGTCACGCCTACCCCGAAAGGGAAACGGCTTAATGGTGTAATAATAAAACAACATGATTTCCCTGTTTTCGAAAAAAATATTATTTTCCTCTTTTTAAATAATTAATGGAAGCATGGGGAGGGGAGTTTTAGGCGAGGGATTAGGGGGTGGAGGTAAGTATTTTTAGGTGGTGAATAAAGAGTGGGGAGGGTATCAACGGAGAGGAAGTGATGGGAAGTGAGTTGAGTTTGGTAAGTAAGGGGGCAGTGGGGGAGGGGAAGTGATGAATATGAGAGTTAGGGGAAGGGAAGTGATAGGACTTTAACAGAATTTGTTGTAGAAAGTCAAAAAAATATTAAAAAAAAAAAAATTTCTGTTGACATTTAGTAAAGACTTAAACCGTCTGCTTTTACCATTTTTGAAGCTTCTCATCACACCACACCCCCTTCCTTATTTTTTTTCTTTCTTTCGTCTTTTTTTTATTATTATCAAATTACAATAAAAGGACATAAAAAATAAAATAAAAAAAATAAAAATAATACTATCAACGTTTCGGCACTCACACAGTAGGCAACAAAAATGTAAACAGGTATTGACAGCAACAAAGAACCGGTGCTGTCCCTATCTGTTTACATTTTTCTTGCCTTGATAAGGGTACTGTATGAGTACCAAAATGTGGGTAATATTATTTTGATTTTGATTTTTAATGTTCTTTAATTGTAATTTGATAATAATAAAAATAAGATCATTTTTCATTTCTCCTTTTTATCTTTTTTTTTAATGATTGCAGATTACAATAGAACTTTTTGTTTGTTCCTTGTGGTCTAAATTAGGTCGTTGGATTCTTCTTTTTTCGGGAATTTGCATCAATTTGATTATTGGACGTTAAATAGGAATTTTAATTTAAATTTTAATCTAATTTAAATTTCTTAGATTTTAATAAACATTTTTGTTCCTTTTTTCTAAGTGAGGGGAGGTGCTACAGATGAAACAAGTAGTTCAAAATTTCAAACACTTTAGGCAGTGACTCAATTCAAGATTGTGGATTGAAAGGCAGTTTGGAAAAAAGGTTCTGACATTAATTACAAATTAAAATCATATCGTTATTAATTAGCAATTTGAATAATCCGAAATTTTCTCTGGACCATTAGAAAAGGAATGCGAGGTCGGTCAATACTCCGCGTTTTCTTCCCATAATATCTCAACCCGAGCCTATCCGACAAATTTCTTGATTTGGTGATGTGATGTGGTGATGTAGTGATGTTGTGATGTGGTGATGTGGTGATGTGTGTATATATATATATATATATATTAAATCTTTCGGAAAGAGAAGAACGACATAATACTGCTTCGGTATTATATGGCATGAGTAGCAACTCTTGGCAGAAAGCATTTGACTCGGAGGAACACCCATATCGCAGCTAATATATGATGAAATTGACTTAGGTGGTGGTACACTATCAAGGAGATTATCTTAATAATTAACTTGGATATTCTAATGGACTTGTTCCACACATAAACACACATAAACACACACACACAAACAAAACTCTCATACACACAAACACATTCAAGAATTAATTCTTTAAATTCTGTAATTGCCTTTAAATACATTCTCAGATAAGGGACCGTCCATAAACAACGTTACTAATTTTGGGCTATTTCTGACCCCTCGTCACCCATCGAAAATTAAGGTAAAACAAAATTCTATGAATAGAGGGGACATGACTTTATTTTTCACAGAAATAGAGCAATAGATTTTCTCAAATAATAATAATAATAATAATAATAATAATAATAATAATAATAATATAATATAAATGCCATATTGAACATAATATGAATTTCATTTTATTTTATATCTTTAAAGAAATAATAAACTATTAACATAAATGTTTAATTTTAAATCAAGTAATTCAATTTCAAACGAAAACATAATAATTGTAAATCAAAATGAATAATGTTCCACCAGAAAAATTAATTTTTAACGAAATGCAAAAATATTTAACTAAATTATTAAGTTTTAAAGCCAAAAAAAGGATTTTTTGACAAAATAATTCAATTTTTAACCAAACAAAGGAATTTTTATTCGAAATTAATTTTAAAAAATTGAATCAAGAACATAATTATTTTATCAAAAATAAAAATTTTCAACAAAAAAGTGAGTTTTCTTTTAGATAGTTGAATTTTAAATTTATAAATGATAAATTTACAAAGAAAAATTAAAATTATCCGTTTTTTTTACTATTAAATAAAAAGTGCATTGCATTCTTAACAAAACTGTTGAATCTTAAATCAAAAATGAAATTGTTAAATTTTTAGTTACAAGCTTTTTAAACAAATTAATTCTTGAAAAAATAGTTACATTTTAAATAAAGTAGATGAACTTTTTACTAAAATAAAGAATCTTGAATAAAACAATATACTATCGAAATTATTGATTTTTAAAGCCAGAAAAGGAATTTTGGACAAAATAATTCAATGTTTAACCGAAAAAAGGAATTTTTATTCGAAATTAATTTAAAAAAATTCAATCAAGAACATAATTATTTTATCAAAAATAAAAATTTTCAACAAAAAAGTGAGTTTTCTTTTAGATAGTTGAATTTTAAATTTATAAATGATAAATTTACAAAGAAAAATTAAAATTATCCGTTTTTTTTACTATTAAATAAAAAGTGCATTGCATTCTTAACAAAACTGTTGAATCTTAAATCAAAAATGAAATTGTTAAATTTTTAGTTACAAGCTTTTTAAACAAATTAATTCTTGAAAAAATAGTTACATTTTAAATAAAGTAGATGAACTTTTTACTAAAATAAAGAATCTTGAATAAAACAATATACTATCGAAATTATTGATTTTTAAAGCCAGAAAAGGAATTTTGGACAAAATAATTCAATGTTTAACCGAAAAAAGGAATTTTCGTTCGAAATTAATTTAAAAAATTTTTAGTAAAAAAATTTTCAATCAAGAACAGAATTATTTTTTCAAAAATACGAATTTTCAACAAAAAAGTGATTTTTCTGTCAGGTAGTTGAATTTTAAACTTATGAATAATAAATTTTCGAACAATAATTAAATATTCAAAGTTTTTTTACTATTGAATCTAAAGTGTATTGCATTCTTAACAAAATTGTTCAATTTTAAACCAAAACTTAAACTGCTACATTTTTAGTTAGGAGATATTTAAAAAAATAAATAAAAAAAAATAATTACATTTCGAATAAAATAGATGAACTTTTCACTAAAATTATAAATCTTCAATGAAAAAATAAACTATTAGAATCAATGTTCAACTTTAAACCAAGTAATTGAATCCAAAAAAAACAAATAAAAATAATTTGAACCCAAAATGATTAATATTCTTTAGAAAAATGAATTGTCAAAGAAATGCATTAATTTTTAACTGAATTATTGAAATTTAAAGCCAAAAAAGTAATTTTTGACAAAATAATTTAATGTTTAACCAAAAAAAAGGAATTTTCATTCGACATTAATCAAAAAATTTTCAATCAAGAACATAATTATTTTATCAAAAACACGAATTTTTAACAAAAAAGTGATTTTTCTGTTAGATAGTTAAATTTTAAACTTATAAATGATAAATTTTCGAAAAAAAATTAAATATTTAAAGTTTTTTCACTATTGAATCAAAAGTGTATTGCACTCTTAAACAAATCGTTGAATTTAACAAAAAATTAAATTGTTAAATTTTTAGTTACAAGCTATTTAAAAAAATTAATTTTTGAAAAAATAATTACATCTTGAATAAAATAGATGAACTTTTCACTAAAATTATGAATCTTGAAAAAAAAACGATTAGCATCAATGTTCAACTTTAAGACAAGTAATTGAATCTAGAAAAACAAAAAATAATCATTTTAAACCAAAATGATTAATATTAATATTCTACCAGAAAAATGAATTTTTAAAGAAATGCATTCATTTTTAACTAAATTATTAAATTTTGAAGCCAAAAAAAAGAATTTTTGACCAAATATTTTATTTTTTAACCAAACAATATAATTTTAATTCGAAATATTAAAAAAGTTTTTAATTCAACAAATTTTCAATTAAGAAAATAATGTTTTTATCAAAAATACGAATTTTCAACGAAAAAAGTGGTTTTTCCGTTATATAGTTGAATTTTAAACTTATAAATTATAAATTTTCGAACAAAAATTAAATATTTTAATTTTTTTACTATTGAATCAAAAGTGTATTGCATTCCTACCAAAATTGTTGAATTTCAAACCCGAAATGAAATTGTTAAATTTTAAGGTACAAGCTATTTAAAAAAATTATTTTTTGATAAATTAAATTAAATTTTCAACGAAAATTAATAAAAAATGAATTTTCTGCTAAAATGTACAAAAAATGAATTTTCAATCAAGAACATTATTATTTCACCAAAAATACGAATTTTCAATAAAACACGTGAGTTTTCTGTCAAGCGATTCAATTTTTAACTTATAAATGATAAATTTTTTAGCAAAAAGTAAATAGTCATATTTGTTTTACTATTGAAACAATGTCTATTGCACTTTTAACAAAATTGATGAATTTTAAACCAAAAATGAAATTATTAAATTTTTAGTTATAAGTTATTTACAAAAATTCATGTTTAAAAAGATAAATACATTTTTAATTACGTTTAAACAAAATAATTGAAATTAACCAGAAAAACGAATTTTTAAAGAATTGATTCAATTTTCAACCAAAAAACTGAATTTTTTACAAAAATAAACAGTAAAATGGATGTTCAATCAAAAACATTTCTTTTTTACCTAATATACGAATTTTCAAGAACACACATGAGTTTTTTATTAATATCAGATAATTAAATTTTATATTTGCACTTAAAAAATTATTTTTAACGAAACAAACAAATTCTCAACAATGCAATTAAATTTTTAACCAGAGAAATAAAATTTTGACCAAAAGGACAAATTTTTAAAAAGCAAGCTCAATTTCCCAAGAAACAGACGAATTTAGAAAAACAATTTAACAAATTTTAAACTGACCAAAAAGTTTTTATTTGAAGAATGAAATTTTTATTGAACAAAAATGCAATTTCCACCAACTGTTCGAATTTTTTCAAAACAATAAGATCAAAATTCAGCTAAAAACTTCAAGATTTTCAGCCAAAAAGGTGAATTTTTTAGAAGACATTTAAAGCTGCAAGTATAAAAAAAAATTTTAACAAAAAATGACATCGTTAAATTCTCAGTTTAAACAAATAATTTTTAACAAACAAGATTTATTTTTTAATTAATACAATTAAATTTTAAACTTATAAAAAATAAATGTGAACTAAAAATGGAATATAAAAACATAATTTTCAACAAAAAGCTGACAATTTTCAGCAAAAAAGTTACAACTATTAATGTGATTTTTAGCAAAAAAAACACAGACGTTTCATTTTCATTAAAAAAAAAACATTTATTACGAAAAAATGCATCTTTCAAAAAAATAGTTGAATTTTTAACCAATTAAGTGAATTATCAACTAAATTAATTGATACTCGACAAAAAAAATTAATGATTGACACCATAGTGAAACTGTCAACCAAGAAGTTTTATTTTTAACAAACAAAAAATAAATTTTCATGCAAGGACATCAATATTCAACAAAAAAGTTTCATTTAGTATCAAATAAATTGATGTTAAAAAAAATGAATTGTTAACTTAGAAGATTAATTTCCTAATACATAGACGAGTTTCAAACAAAAAATTTAACGAAAAAGGAAACGCGAAAAAGACGACTTTTTTCGGCTAAAAATAGTGACTGTGTTGCGAAGTGTCCATTTGAGTTCTAGATGGCGCCACGTGACGGCTTACTCTATCACACATTCACGACATACCAAAAATGTAAATGTTCAACAAACAAGATGAATTTTTTGACCAAAAAGACCCATTTTCTACCAAACAGATATAAGATAATAGGAATAACTATATTTGTAGGTACAAAAATTAATTTATAAACAAAAAAATCAATTCAATCAAAAAGAAGAGCAATAAAACATTTAAATTTTCTATATAAAAAAAACGTTAAATTTCAAACAAAAATACATTCATTTGTAACCAAGTATTTCATTTTCAACTCGAAAAGATTAATTTTCAACTAGAAATATCCATTTTCAACGAAAAATGAAACAGTTGAATTTTTAGTTTCAAAAAGTCATTTTCAACGCAAAAAATTATTTTTTTAAAGAATAGTTAAATATTCAACCAAAGAGATAAATTTATAACTAAAATGATTAATACTATCAAATTTGAATTTCCAGCCTAGAAGAAATTTTTTTTACAAATTACATATCTTTTTAATCACACAGTCGCATTTACAATTTACAAACTATGAATTTCCAACCCAAAATAGAATTTGCATTACAAAATTAACAATTTCCAAAAAAAAAGAATTATCATGGAAAGACTTCAGTTTTCCAATAAAAATGACAATTTTTTATAGAAAAAATTAATGTTTGGTCCAAAAAGAAGAATGTTCAACAAAATTTCTATTGAAAAATATCGATTTTCAACGAAAAATTGAATAGTGAATTTTTTTTGTTAAAAATGTATTTATGTAAAAAAAGAAATGATTTTGCAACAAAATAGGTGAATTGCAAAAAAAAAATTAATTATCAACTTGAATAATTAATTTAATTAAATGAATTTTACCAAAAGAGATTACTTTTCTTGTGAGGAACAATAATTTTAAACGAATTAAATGTTCAAATATCATTTTTTAACGCATTTCTATTTAAATCGATCCCACGAGTTCGAAAATATAATTTTTTTAAATATCCATATGGTTCTGAGTGTACCTGTTATCTGTTAGCCATACTTCGGAAAGTAAAATTTTTGACTAATTATAGCCCCCACTAATTTTAAAGTCTGATAGGATTTTCAAATTTTGATCGGCCATTTCAAATAAATTTTTTTTTGCTTTTGGATATTTCAAACGAAATTTACCTTTTTATATGAGAAAAACTGTTTTG
Source organism: Druon quercuslanigerum (assembly GCA_010014905.2). NCBI lineage: Eukaryota > Metazoa > Arthropoda > Insecta > Hymenoptera > Cynipidae > Druon > Druon quercuslanigerum. Next base: position 7,008 of record JAAAKG020017739.1, read on the forward strand.
ATATTTAAAAAATAATAACACAATACCTAACGTATTTGTTCGCATCTTTGAGATGCTTTTATCGACATATTGTTGAAACATTTCTAACCTACCAGTAACGAGTTAATTATTTTGAACAAAATATTTTATTATGTTTTTATGAGAACTACTTTTTTTTTTATTCAAAATACGACAATAATATATGTAGTCTCTTTGTTGGTGTCCTTGAGACGCATCGATTGACCTATTTGAAAACCTTTTATCACCTATCAGTATCGATTTATAATGTTTGAAAAAATATTTTATTCTATTCATATGAAAAATACTTTTATAATATTCTAAATGCGAAAATACTATATATAGTATATTTGTTGGCGTCCTTGAGATGCATTAATAGCCCTATTTTTGAGCCTTTGAGTAACCAAAAGTACTGGCTTATAAAGTTTCAATGATGGTTTACACTGTTCAAATGAGAAAAACTTTTTGATATTATAAATACAACACTATATGTAATATATTTGTTAGCGTCCTTGAGATTCATCAATTAGCCTATTTTAGACCTTTTTATTAAAAACCTGTACCAACTTCTAAAGTCTAAAACAATTAATTCTTTCTGTTTGTATAAGAACATTTTTTTTTGATATTCAAAATACTACAATACTATATGTAGTATATTTGTTGGCGTCCTTGAGAGGCATTAATTGACCTATTTTTGAGCCTTTTAGTAACCACAAGTACCGATTAATAAAGTGTCAATGATCGTTTATTATGTTCAAATAAGAAAAACTTTTTTAATATTAAAAATACAACACTATACATAGTCTATTTGTTGGCGTCCTTGAGATGCATTGATTGACCTAATTTCGAGTCTTTTAGTAACTACAAGTACCGATTCAAAAAGTGTCAATGATGGTTTATTCTGTTCAAATGAGAAAAACAGTTTTGATATTCAAAGTACTACAATACTATATGTTGTATATTAGTTTGCGTTCTTGAGATGCATTAATTGGCCTATTTTAGTCCTTTTTATAAAAAACTTGTACCTACTTATAAAGTCTAAACAATTAATTCATTCTGTTTGTATAGGAACAATTTCTGTGATATTCAAAATACGACAATACTATGTATATTCTATTTGTTCGCGTCCTGAAGACGCATCTTTTGAAATATTTTTTAATCTATCATGACTTTCCAGTAACAATTTATAAAATATCTAAAAATGGTATGTTCTTTTTATACAGGAAAAACTCTTTTAAAAGTTTTAGTACGACAATATTGCATAACATTTAATGGTTCGTGTCCTTGAGATGCATCGATTGACCTATTTTGGATCCTTGTATCACCTACCAGTACTAATTTATAAAGTTTCAAAAAATATTTTATTTTATTTATATAAGAAAAACTTTTTTGATATTAAAAATACGACAATACTATATGTAGTATATTTGTTGGCGTCCTTGAGAAGCATTAATTGACCTATTTTTTAGCCTTTTAGTAACCACAATTACCGTTTTATAAAGTTTCAATGATGGTTTATTCTGTTCAAATAAGAGAAACTTTTTTGATATTAAAAAAGAACAGAATCTGTTTAGGAAAAACCTGTACCGACTTATAGAGTCCAAAACAATTATTTCATTCTGTTGGTATAAGAACAATTTTTTGATATTTAAAATACGGCAATACATGTAGTCTATTTGTTGGCGTTCTTGAGACGCATCAATTGACCTATTTCTGAAAATGTTATAACCCATCAGTACTGTTTTATGAAGTTTCAACAAAAATGGGTGTATTCTGTTTTACAATCTACCGATATCGTTTTTAATTTTTTCAACAAAATTATTGTCCTTTTTATTACAAGTTTTTTTTTTTTTATAATGTGAATATAACCAAACTGAATTTGAATTAATTGTTCGCCTCTTCGAGGTGTGCAGACTGGTCTATTGACCTTTATGATTTTATAAAATTAAAATTTTCGGTAAGGCAAACACATAAGCTTGAAAAATATTCAAAGAATCCATTTTTTTATTTTGTTAAGGAAATACCTCCCTCTATAAGAAAGCAAAACCATTTCAAACTATTTTTTCAAACCAACATTCAAAGAAACAAATTTTCCTAAAAAATTGCACAAAAGCGCATAAAAAGAATTATTATCTTTAAAAAACTGTTTTTAAAAAACAAATATATCAGAAAAATAAATTGTGAGATGCCTACGAGGATGCAAAATGCTCATGAAATTAGGACAAAGAAATATATTAATAATCAAAAAAAATTATTTTTTGACAAAATAATTACATTTTAAGTGAGAGACGAATTACCATGGAATAAAATTATGAATCTTGTCAAAAAATAAATTTTAAACCAAGATGATTTAGAAGATTAGTGCTTTAAAAATAGAATATTAAAATTTACAACATCAAGGGTGCTAATAGTCACTTTATACATTTTTTTGTTAACAAACAAAATTTATAAATAGAGAAATTCGGAAAGAATATTATTGTTTCTTATTCGCGCTTATGATATAAAAGAAATGCAGACAAAGAAAGAATTATCGAAATAAAAAAAAAACTCGAATTTTTAACTCTAAATAAATACGCAATTCGAAAGTAATAATATGAGACAGTAAAAGATTGTTTTACCTCAGACGAGAGATAAACATAAAATGAAATAAAAACTGAGGATGAAAAATCAATTAGCAATGTTACGACATATTCCTACAGTGCAGGAGAATTTCTTCTTGCAGAAAATAAAGTATCTCTTTGGACATGCCTAGTGGAATTAAACTAATTGGATAATTTTAACTTCGAAGCAATTTAAAATAATAACTTGCAATACTTGTAGTTTAAATGATTTATGTTTAAAATTTAACCCAAGAATGAGCATGGGATTTATCCTCGAAATAAATACCTGTTTGTGAAAGGGGTCACGACAAAGTAGAAAGATGAAAGTCATCTGGTATCATTTAATTTCAGTTTGATTTTGTTACAATGATCTTACTTAAAGAGAATCAGGTTCTTACCTCAACTTTCTTCTTTATCTTTAATCAATTTCCTCAGTTACTTGCTATAAACATGACGTTGGATGAAAGTCAAAATGAAAAATGAATATCGTTTTCTGTCTATAATGTAAATTTGTTTATTTAAATTTTTTTTAGAACATTGATAAATAATATCGATAGCAAATCTTCATGACAAACTGCAACTAGTAATTTAACTAGAGTGTTATTAAAAGAAAAAAGGATTTTTTTCCTCTTTATAAATGCCAAAATTGTGCATTTTCTTATTTAATTTGTTTATCAAATTTGTGAATTTTTAATACTCCTTGTTTATAAAATTAGGTAAAACTATAAAATGGAAAATATCCATTACTGAACATGGCTGTTAACATAATTTTTAAAAGAAAATAGTTTTAATTTTTAAACATACTTTAAAAATGCTCAATCCCTAATTTATTTATTTTGTAATACAATTTGTTTATAAAAATTATTTTCACAATTAAAAAAGTTTTCCTGCTGACATGCGTGAATCTAATCCAAAAATGCAAAATATAGAAAGAATTGTTGAGAAACTTAAAAAAGTAAGGAAGAATATGAATGAGTAAAAGCAATTTTCTTTTAGAAAAGAGGTAGAAAATTGCAGTCTTTTCTGAAATTTTAAAAATTAATCCTAAATTATTCTAAAAAACAAAATTTTAAAAGGGAGGAGAATTGCTTCCTAAAACTTATTTTGAACCTTGTTTTTTTATCTTCTCCCACTGTACGGCAGAACTAAAAAAAGAAAAAAACGGATTGGTACCAGCAATTTTCTTTCACAATAGATGTAGAAAGTTGCAGTTTTTTCTGAATTTTTTTTCTTTAATTCGAAATTATTTTTTAAAAAAATTCATAAAGAGTTGAGAATTTCGGTCTGAAAGATATTTTAAACCCCGTTTTTTTATCCCCTTCTTCAGTAGGGCAGTACCAATAAAGAAAAAAACGGATTGTTACCAGCAATTTTCTTTTTCAATAGACGTAGAAAGTTGCAGTTTATTCTGAATTTTTTTTTATTTAATTAGAAATTATTTGTTCAAAAAATTCATAATTTGTTGAGAATTTTGGTCTGAAGGAGATTTTAAGCCCCGTTTTTTATCTCCTTCCACCGCACGACAAAACTAATAAAAGAAAACCGGATTGGTACCAGTAATTTTCTTTCACAATAGATGTAGAAAGTTGCAGTTTTTTTCTGAATTTAAAAAATTTAATTCAAAAATATTCTTAAAAAAAATTAAGAAGGAGTTGAGAATTTCTGTCTGAAAGAGATTTTAATTTTTTATTGGTACGACAGTACCAATACGAAAGCGGATATGCACCAGCAATTTTCCGTCCAAATAATTATAGAAATTCGCAATTTTTTGACATTTTTGAATTCAATTTTGAATTTTTGTCAAAATATCCAATTTGAGTCAGAAATTGTTGCAGACTTGAAGCCCCAAATAAGTTTAATTAAAGGATATAATAAACCGTTTTTTCAAATTAAAATTACTTGTCTAAATTTTTCTTCACAATTAGTTGTGAAATGCAATTAAAAAAATAAAAAATAAATAAAAAGTCTTGTGAGTTTTTTGTTCTGATTCTTTTTTTTACAGTTTCATTCAATAAAAATTGTTTTGCAAACCTATAATATAATTTTCAACTGATATTTATATGTTTCAAAAATATAAATTTGATTAGTTTTTTCTGCATTTGACAACTTTTTAATTAGATCGAGGAAAAAAAGCGTTCACAAAGATAATTGTTTAAATTAGTTATTATTGTTATTATTATTATTTCCAGACTTTTCTCAACTTTTCGCTCACAGATAATAACTAATTAAATCAAGTACAATTATTTAAACATTTTATTATTTTTTAAATAATATTTGCTTAGATTCTTGATAAAAAGTTGCATGTTTCCGCTTTTGACTCTTTATTCATAGTTATGAAATAATTGAAGTTAAGTAACATAATTATTTAATAATGTGTTATTATTTATAATAATATTATCCAACTACAATCCTAGAAAATTAAGTTTTTTTTCTATTTTTAACCTTTTCTTAATTTTTTCAGTTAGAGTTCAGTTATAGAATTAATCAAGGGTTTTTTCAAATTTATAACTTTATTTCAACTTTTTATTTATAGTGAGGTAAGAAATAATGCAAATCAATGCAGTCTTTTTTTAAACAATGTATTTAATTTCCTGAAAAATTATTTAATTAAACAAATAATTATTGTTTATAACTATTTTCTCTTTAAGTAATATTAAAATGTTGTGTTTTTTTGGAAATATTTTCTTTAGGAATAAATTTGTTAAACAATCGTTTTCTTCGGCTTACATTACTTTTCTAAAATAAGCATCAAAGTCGAATAAATTTTCCTCACATTTTACAGTAAAATGTAGAGCAATTTATCATTAGACAAGGTCCTTTTTTATTTATTGAATATCAAAAATTAGATTTCATCGCTTATAAATAATCAATTATTATTAATTTATCGTTTTACGCATTCGTTTTGAGAATTGTTATTTAGAGTTGAAGTTTGCTACTGATGGTAGCAGCGAGAACAAAGACGAACAGGTACCTCCGCCGAGGGAACAAATATGTTAATTCAGTGAGAATCGTCCTTCTTCTTGCGCCGTCGGATAGAAGAATGAGTTTCTGGATGACCAGGTGGTCTTAAATTCATTAATTTTACATACATTTATAAAAATATAAATATATAAAACTGGTTTTTCTTCCTTCACAATTGACTCAAATGATAGTAGCAAAATCTCATGATTCACGTTCTCTCGACTATACAATATACGTAATTACATATACGAGTTGAGTCCACTCCTTAAATAGCAATCTCAGGAGCAACAGTTGCATTAATGGATTTCAAAGTGGATTTCAAAGTGTTCAGTCGGAAGTCAAAAAGTGTGCACTGTGAAATTAAGTCTATTATTTAAACAACATTTTTAGCATTCTGACTTCATACTATCAAAGTATTAAAAATTAACTTTAATATGTTTTTTTACGTGTATATTTCTGATTTATAATTTATCTTAAATTTTTTCTTTATCTTTTTTAGTTATACATTTATCTTTTTTGCTTAAAAATTAAATTATTCAAATGAAACATATTTTTTTTCAAGATTTATCGTCTCTTTATTTGAAAAATTAATTTTTATTTTTATAAAAGTATCAAAGTGTAAGGGTTCACTTTTCCTCTCCCGTGTTCCTTTTATTATTATTTTTTTTAAGTTTATATTTCTGATTTATAATTGATCTTATCTTAAAAAAAAAGAAGTCGAAGGAAATTCAATTTTTTAAAAGAAAATTCGTCTTCTTGAGTAGAAAATTCAACTACTTTGCAGGGAATATCACTATTTGGGTAAAAATTATCTTTTGCTTTTGAAAAATTGCAATTTTTTGTTGAAATATCAACTGTTTTTTACATAAAATAAAAATCATTTTAGGATTAAGTATCATCTTTTAAATTTTAATTTTAGAATTCCTATTTTTCGGTTGAAGAATTATTTTTTTTTGTTAAACAATTATTTTCTGGATTTTTTGGATGAATTAAATTACTTTTTATTTAAAGTAAAAATATTTTAGATTTGAAAATATTTGCTACTTTTTATATAGTAAGTATAGTATCATTTTATATAGTATCATTTTTTAAATCTTAAATTAAGAATTCCTATTTTTTTGTTAAAAAATTATCTTTTTTAATTAACAATTAGGCTATTTGTTAAGGCATTCAACTTTCATCCAAACTCCTCTTTTTGGATAAATTTTTTATTTAAAGTAAAAAATATTTCCGATTTAAAAATACCTGCTACTTTTTATGTCAAATAAAAAAAGTTTTTATTAAATTATGAACTATTACATTTTTTTGTTAAGAATTCTTCGTTTTTGTGGAAGATTCACTGTTTCAGCTGGAAATTAATATACTTGGTTAAAAACTAAACTAATTATTTTTTAATTGACAATTTATCTTTTTTAGGGCAAACTAAAACTATTTCGTTAAAAATTGATGTATTTTGGTAAAATTGTGTCTGTTTTGATTAAAAATAATTATTATTGGTTAAATATTAATCTTTGTGTTAAAAATTCCACAACTTACTTAAACTACATTGTAAAAATGTATTTTTTTGTTACAGCAAGTTTATTACTTTATTACAAAAATTATCCCGGTTTGCAATTTGATTATTTTTTAAAAACGTATCTTCTTTTGTTAAAAATTTATTTTTTATCTTAAAATTTGTCTACCATTTTCAGTAAAAAATTTATCTTTTTTGCCTAAAAATTAAAATATTTGAGTGGGAATTAATTTTTTCAAAGATTCATCGTTTTAACTGACAGGCACTCTCTTAAAAAAACAATTATGTTGAAATTTTTTGTTTGAAAACTTTTTTTGTTGTTCAAAAATTGCCTTTTTGGGTAAAAATATCAAATGTTTTTTACATAAAATAAAAATCCTTTTAGGTTTAGGTATCATCTTTTAAATCTTAAGTTGAGAACTCCTATTTGTCTGTGAAAAAAATTATATTTTTTTAATTAACAATTAGGCTATTTGTTTAGGGATTCAACTTTCGTCCAATCTTCTCTTTTTGGATGAATTAAACTATTTTTTGTTTAAAGTAAACATTTTTTTGGGTTAAAAATATCTACTACTTTTTATATAAAATAAAAAAAGTTTTCATTAAATCATGAACTATTACATTTTTTTGTTAAGAATTCTTTGCTTTTGTGAAAACCAAATTATATTTTTTAATTGATAATTTATCTTTTTAGGGCAAACTAAAACTATTTAGTTAAAAATTGATGTCTTTTGTTGAAATTGTGTCTGTGTTGCTTGAAAATAATTCTTTTTGGTTGAATATTCATCCTTTGAGTTTAAAATTTAAATACTTTCTTGAACTTCTTTGTAAAAATGTATCTTTTTTTGTTCATTAAAATTTATTACTTTATTCCAAAATTCATCTTGGTTTGAAAATTTGATAATTATTTAAAAACTTCTCTTTTTTTGGTAAGAATTTGATTTTTATCTTAAAATTTTTCTTTGCCATTTTTAGTTAAATATTTATCTTTTTTGCTTAAAAATTAAACTGTTTGTGGGAATTAATTTTTTTAAAGATTTATCTTTTTAATTGAAATTTCATCTCTTTAACTAAAAAAAGACTGTTTTGTTGAAATTTTTTGTTCGAAAACTTGAAAATTTTAACTGGAAATGTAACTACTTCATTTTTATTTTTATAAAATTTTCAAAGTATATGGGTTCATTTTTCCTCTCCCGTGTTCCTTTTTTTATTATATATTTTTTTTAAGTTTATATTTCTGATTCATAGTTGATGTTTTTTGGTTTTTTGAAAATTCGTCTTCTTAGATAGAAAATTCAACTATTTTTGTAAAGAATATCGCTATTTGGTCGAAACTGAAGTTAAAAATTCAACTACTTGCTTGAACTACTTTGTCAAAATTCATTGTTTTATTCTTGAAAATTTATTAATTGTTTTTCTTTACCATTTTTGGTGAAAATTTTATCTTTTTTGCTTAAAAATTAAACTATTTTACTGGAAATTAATTTTTTCAAAAGATTTATCGTTTTTCACCTCTTTAAAAACATTAACTATTTAGTTGAAATTTTTTGTTCAAAAACTTAAAAAATTTCACTAGAAATGTAACTTGTTCATTTTTATTTTTACAAAAGTATCAAAGTATAAGGGTTCGCTTTTCCTCTCCCGTCTTGCTTTTTTATTATTACTTTTTTTTACGTTTATATTTTTGATTTATAATTGACCTTTTTTTTAAAAACATTGATAAATCGTTACAAATTTTTCTATTTTTATACCATTTCAAAGGAAATACAATTTTTTAAATGGAAAATTCACCTTCTTGGGTAGAAAATTGAACCTTTATTGTCGAGAATATCACTATTTGCTTAAAAATGAATTTTTTTGTTGTTGAAAAATTGCCTTTTTTGGTTGAAATATCAACTGAATTTTATATAAAATAAAAATCCTTTTAAGCGTAGGTATCATCTTTTAAATCTTAACTTGAGAATTCCTATTTTTCTGTTGAAGAATTATCTTTTTTTATAATTAATTGTAAATGTTAATTTTGTTTATCTACTGGTCTATGTCAATATTATTAAAATATTGATAAATCTTAAGATTGTGGAAAAAATGCTGGGATCTGACTAAGATCAACAATTAAAATATCTTTTTTTAATTAAAAATTATTTCCTCCTTCTTCTTGGATGAATTAAACTATTTTTTATTAAAAGTAAAAATATTTTTGGGTTAAAAATATCTAATAATTATGAACTATTATATTTTTGTTGACAATTTTTCGTTCTTGTCGAAGATTCATTGTTTCAGCTGAAAATTAATATACTCGGTTGAAAACTAAACTAATTTTTTTTTAAATGATCATTTATCTTTTTTAGGGAAAAATAAAACTATTCATCCTTTGAGTTAAAAATTCAACTACTTACTTAAAGTACATTGTAAAAATGTTTTTTTTCAGACAATGTATTACTTTATTCCAAAAATCATCTCGATTTGAAAATTTAGTTATTTTTTAAAAATTTCTCTTTTTTGAATGAATTTTTATTTTTCATAATAAAATTTTTTTTACCATTTTTAGTTAAAAATGTATTTTTTTTTTGTTCAAAAATTAAACGATTTTACTAGGAATTAATTTTTTTAAAGATTTGTCATTTTAACTGAAAGTTCACCTTTAAAAAAAAAACTATTTTGTTGACATTTTTTGTTTGAAAACTTTTTAAAATTTCACTGGAAATGTAACTACTTCATTTTTATTTTTATAAAAATCTCAAAGTATAAGGGTTCACTTATCCTCTCCTGCGTTCCTTTTTTTAATATTATTTTTTTACGTTTATATTTCTGATTTATAATTGATCTTTTTTTAAAAACGTTTATGTTTTGTTACAAATTTTACCATTTTTATAAGTCAAAGGAAATTCAATTTTTTTAAATTCAAAATTCGTCTTCTTGCGTAGAAAATTCAACTATTTTTGTAGTGAATATCACTATTTGTTTAAAAATAAACTTTGTTTGTTGAAAAATTGCCTTTTTTGGTTAAAGTATCAACTGTTTTTTATATATAATAAAAATCATTTAAGGTTTAACTTTTAAATCTTACTTTGAGAATTCCTATATTTCTGTCCTATTCCTATCTTTTTTTAATTAACAATTAGGCTATTTGTTTAAGGATTCAACTTTCTGTTTAAACTCCTCTTTTTGAAAGAATTAAACTATTTTTTGTTTAATTAAAAATATTTTCGGGTTAAAAATATCTACTACTTTTTATATAAAATAAAAAAAGTTTTCAATAAATTATGGACTATTACATTTTTTTGTAAGATTTATTGTTTCATCTGGAAATTGATATACTTGGTTAAAAACTAAACTAATTTTTTTTCATTGATAATTTATCTTTTTAGGACAAAATAAAACTATTTAGTTAAAAATTGATGTATTTTGTTGAAATTGTGTCTGTTTTGATTAAAAATAATTCTTCTTGGTTAAACATTAATCTTTGGGTTAAAAATTCAACTACTTTCTTGAACTACTTTGTAAAAATGTATTTTTTTGTTCTTGAAAATTTATTAGTTTATTCCAAAAATCATCTCGGTTTGAAGATTTGATTATTTTTTTGAAACTTTTCTTTCTTAAAGAAAATTTATTTTTTATATTACAATTTTTGTTACCATTTTTAGTTAAAAATGTATCTTTTTTGCTGAAAATTTAACTATTGGAATATGAATTAATTTTTTTAAAAGATTTATTGTTTTAACCGAAAGTTCATCACTTTAAGAAAAATAACTATTTTGTTGAAATTTTTGGTTTAAAAACTTAAAAATTTTCACTGGAAATGTAATTAACTCATTTTCATTTATATAAAAATATTAAAGTATAAGGGTTTATTTTTCCTCTCCCGTGTTCCATTTTTTATTATTTTTTTTACGTTTATTTTTTTTATTTAAAATTGATCTTTTTTTTTAAACTTTGATGTTTCGTTACAAATTTTAATATTTTTATAACATGTCGAAGGAAATACAATTTTTCTAATACAAAATTCATCTTCTTGGGTAGAAAATTCAACAATTTTTGTAGAGAATATCACTATTTGTTTAAAAAAAGACTTTTTTTGTTGTTGAAAAATTGCCTTTTTTGGTTGAAGTATCAACTGTTTTTTATATAAAATAAAAATCATTTCAGGTTTAACTTTTAAATCTTCCTATTTTTCTGCTGAAGAAGTATCTTTTTTAAATTAACAATTAGGCTATTTGTTTAAGGATTTAACTTTATTTGAAACTGCTCTTTTTGGATGAATTAAACTATTTTTTAATTAAATCAAAAATATTTTTGGGTTTAAAATGTCTACTACTTTTTTATGAAATTACTAAACTCACTTGGGTGAAAACATAACTAATTTTTTTTTAATGACAATTTATTTTTTTTAGGGGAAAATAAAAATATTTAGTTAAAAATGTATGTATTTTGTTGAAATTGTGTCTGTTTTGCTTGAAAATAATTCTTCTTGGTTGAATATTTATACTTTGAGTTAAAAATTTAACTACTTTGTGAACATGTATTTTTTGTTATTGAAAATTTATTATTTGTTCTTCTATACCATTTTTACTTAAAAATTTTTTTTTTTTTTGAAAAAATAAACTATTTGACTATGAATTAATTTTTTCAAAGATTTATTGTTTTAACTGAAAGTTTATCTCTTTAACTGAAAAATAACTATTGCGTTGAAATTTTTTGCTTAAAAATGTGAAAAATTTCACTCGAAATGTAACCACTTCATTTTTATTTTCCGAAATTTTGCAAATTTATTTGGTTTTTGGAAATTGATTAGTATTTTAAATTGGATTTCATTCTCATTCAAATTTCTTAAGTTTTAATTTTATTTTCGGTATAAATTACGTTCTTCTCTTAAAAAATTGATCTTTTTGGTAAAAATTAATTTTTTAGATTGAAAAAGTAACAAAACTATTTTTTTTAAATTGTTCTTTTTCTTTTCAAAAATCAAATTTTTAGCTGCGAATGCAACTATTCCATTTTAGGTTATAAATTAATGTTTTTTCTGCTAGAAAATTATTATTTTTAATTAATTTTTTTTTTAATTACAAAGTTCTAAAAAACTGTTTTTGTCATTTTCAATTAAAATTCGTCATTTTTGTATGTTTTGATGCAAATGATTTTTTCTTGCAGAAAATTAAACTTCTAAAGAAATAATTTTTTCCGAAAAAAATTATTCTGGCCAGTAATCAGCAAAATTTAACATCAGAATCAATTAATTAATTACTCTTGTCGGCAAAATAACATCATCACTTTATAAAATTAATCCATTTGGTTAAGAATTAAACTAATTGGTTAAAAGTTGAAATACTTAGTTCAAAATTATTGTTGTTAATTTTTGTTAATTTTTCTCTTTGAATCAAAATTAAACCATTTGTTTAAACTCAAGATATTACTTTTCCATTTAGGATCGCAACTTTATCTTCCTTATAGTTAAAAATTCCACTAGTTGGTCGAAATTTTATTTATTATACTTGAAATTTTTCTTGTTGGTAGAAAATTGATCTTCCTGCTTTAGAATCCTCTTTTTTTAATTCAAATACATGTTTGTTTCAAAATAATATGTTATAGTTAAGGATTAATCTATTTTTTTCAAAGTTTATTTTTTTAGTTCAATACAAATCGAGTTTGATTCAAAATGAAAATCACTTTTCGTTGATGTTTCAGCTATTATAATTCCTGTTGAGAATCCTGTTTTTTTTTAATTTTGTTGAAAAATCAGCTTGTCAGTTCAAACTTAAAACACGTTGTTAAAACTGAATTTATTGGTTCAAGATTTAACATTTTTCTTGAAAACTCATCACTTTGGTTGGAAGCTAATTTTTTATTAGCTAAATATAAAGTTTTTTAACTAAAAATTTTAATATTCTATTCGTGGGTAGGAATTAGTCTCTTTCAGTAAAAATTTATAGTATTTGATTAAAAATTCGTCTTTTCTGATGACACTCAATTTCTTCTGCAAGACATTTCATCTGCTCTCTTGCAAATACATTTTTGTTAGAAATTTATTTTCGTTGCTGGGAAAAATTTTCTTATTAAAAATATAATATTTGAACTCAAAATCTTAAAAAACGAGAGAGCTTAAAATTAAATTTTATATGTTACAAAATAAACTATGCATAAGGTGTCCAGCCCAAAATTTGATCAATTTTAAAAACTCTTTTTCCCTGATACGAAATTTTCTGTGAAATTAAAAACCACCTATTTACTCAAATAATTCCCATGCTTATTGATTTAAGAATCTATTTGAAAAATGAACAAAGATATTCCTTGTAAAAAAAAAAAAACTATCACATACATTTTGGACCACCCCATGGCGAGGAACCACCGCAGCCTCTTAGATATATATCGTTTTAGACACGGTACCTCACGGCGATCTGGACCTCCAGGGTCCAGATCAGTGAGAGCTTCATTACTTTTTTA
>JAAAKG020017750.1:0-20515 GCA_010014905.2 Druon quercuslanigerum
ACAATTTTGAGGCTAAGAAATTAATTTTAGAAAAGAATTATAATTTTGAATTAAAAATAACAATTTTTGAAAAAAATTATGATTATGATTTAAAACAGGAAATTAAAAAAATTGATTCGGAACGTTAGGAAATGGAAATTTCAAAAAGAGTCTAATTTCCATGCCAATTAATTAAAAAAATAGAACCCAGGATTAAAAATGAAATGTAGCGTCTGAGGAGAACAATGTTGAAACCAGAAAATTGTACACAGAACCTCTCGGAAACGTGATTGGTCAATGGAGAGGATCTAATAATAGTATAAGGTCGTTCAGTTTCTTTTTGAAAAATTCTTCATACCATTGTCCTCATGAATAAAAATTGAGTCAAACAAAGTGCTTTCCACTCGCTAAAGTAAGAAACCTCAAAGCTTGAACTTCGAGCCACCTTCTTACGTGACGTCTCATCGATTCGTTTCGAAAAATGACCGTGAAGCGTGCCTTAACGTTTGGCGATAGACTATTTAAATCAGCTTGAAGTAGATTGTCAATTTTTTATGCTAATCAAAAAAAGTGCGATTTCTTTCTATTTTTATACCTCAGAGGAGCAGCTTGACAAAGAATAGAATAATGGCCGGTTATTTAAATTTTTAGATTTTAACTTTATAAATAAAAATAAAATAACTTTTAGAATAAAAAAAAATTATTTTACTTTTGTAGAAAATTAATCTTTTTGGTAGAAAATGCGTCATTTTTGTTGATAATGAATACTTTTAGGATGATCATTTTACTATTTACATAAAAATTCAACTGCTTTGTTGAAAATGCTTCTTTTTTTTTTTGAAATAGTAATTTTTATACTTGTGATTCAGAATTTATATTTTTATTGAAAATTAAACTCTTTTTTATCGAATTTTAAACTTTTTTGTTTACAAATTTAAATGTTTAAATAAAAATTTAGTTATTGTGAAAAAATTATCTGTCTTTCAAAAAATTCAATTACTTTATTAAAAACGAAAATATTTTTGTTTAAAGTTCAACCTTCTTTGTTCAAAAATTCGACCATTTTGTTAAAAATGTACTGTTGTAAGTTGAGAATTAAGCAATTGCTTAAAAACTTAACTATTTTCTCAATCATTAGATTATTTTGACAAAACTTTATCTCTTTTGGAAATGATGAAGAAGCTTAATTTTCTATCAGAAAATATGAATTTAAAAACCAAATAGTTGAATTTTCTAGTTAGATAGTTGAATAAACGAAAGTAGTTCAACATGCAACCAACTATTTTAATTTTGAAATAACAAAAAGAATCCTTAAAAAAATTTAAATAAGTGAATTTTAAACTGAAAAATATCAATTTTTTAGTTAAGTGTAGGTAGTTTAACTTTTTCATTAAGAAAATTAATTTTGAACAATTCAAAAAATAAACTTTTAATTAACTAGTGGAATTTTGACTTGAAAAATATAAATAAAATAAAATAAATTAATAAAAAATAGTTTAATTAGAAAAAAAGAAATTTTAAGAAACAAAAAAGGTCAGCTAAATAGGTTTTTTTTATTTTAAATCAAATGTAGAATGCTCTAACCAAAATAAACAATTTTCAGCAGACTTTCTAAGACCAAAAGACGAACTTCTACGAAAGAGTTGAATATGGAATAATTGAAATTTCACTTTAAACAAATAATTTTCATCCGAAATAAAATGTATGTTCCAGAAATAAATTAAATTTTTAACCAAGTATTTTAAATAAAGTAAGTGTATTTTGAATAAAAAATATAACAGTTAATATTCAGATAAAAAATATGTGCATTTAAATCAAAATTATTTGTATCCTAAAAAATAAAAGAAATTCTCAGAGAAAATGTGATTATTAACATTATATCCAAAACAGATTTTTTAAATCAAAAACTGTAAAATAAAAAATTGTTTGTTTTCCAAGCCAGCAATGCAAATTATGTATAATAAAGTTAAAATTTTGAAAAAAGAAAAATAAAAATATACATTTTCAACTAAAGTGATAAATCTTTAATAAAAACAAGATTTTGTTTAAAGTAGTTTAACTTCAAAGAAATAAAAACCAGTTTAGTTCAAGAAAAAAGACAAAACAAAGCAATTTCAACTAAAAGTTAAATAGTTAAGTTGTATATTAATGAAAATTTTTTAATCAAAAGAGAAAAACGAAGTAGCAACAAAATAGTATGAATTCATTAACGAAGTCATGAATTTTCAATGAAAATGATGAAGCTTACAAGACAATTAATTTTGGAAAAAACATTTAAATAATAAGCACAAGAGATCCTTTTTTAAGTAAGAAGATTCGTTTTCATAAATTAAAAAAGATCAATTTTTATGAGTTTTTCTTTCAGTAATTCAACTTGGACCAAAAACTTTGATTTATTTGACCCAAAAAGATGACTTTTTAGAAGAGAGTTGCATTTTTAACAGAATAATTCATTTTTCAACTAACTAGCAAAATCTTTAACCAAATCAGATTAATTTCGCAGCAAAAATATGATATGCTTTTATAAATGCAGTTTGCATTTATAAAATACAAAATTATAAAAAGTGGAAAAGGGAGGGGTTTCTTGAAAACAAGGGAGAAAAATGAATATTTTACAAAAAGGAAATAAGTAGAAAATGTGCAAAGTTTAAAAATTTAAAGAGATTTTAAAACTTTCTAAGTGATTATTAAATAGTTGCGTCGCAGGATAACTCAGCTTTCGCAAAATTAAAAAAAAAACAAGTCAGCTGTTGCGGTACGCCCGGCAGAAGTGAAAACTTCATATGATAAAAATGGAAGTCATTTTTCTTTGAACTCTTTCAGCATAAAAAAAGTTGAAATACACTTTAAAATTACATAACAGTTCAATAATACCATACAAAATCGCAAGTCAATTCATGCATGTGGACGTACCACGACCTTCAAGAAGAGCTCATGCCACTATACACTGCTATGTACATGAGCGCATGCCGCTATACACTTCTAATACTATCAGAGCCTCGGTGCAAGTGTGAGAGCGAATGATGGAGAGAGAAGGGTGGAAAGAGTGAGAGAGGGGGTGGGGTGGAGTAGAGAGATAGTTGGGGAGATAAAGAGAGGGGGAGAGAGAGGTGGAGAAAAGTGGAAGAAGTGAAGGAGAGATAGCCAGGGAGAGGGATTAAAAGAGTCAGTTAGTGGGAGAAGCGAAGGAGAGAAATGTATAAAATTTTTATTTAACAAAGTAAATTAATTTGGAATTGCACATTATCTGAAGAACAGTTTGAAGGATATTGTGTTTAATTTTGATCTTAAAATATAAAGAACTTTGTCTTTCAAAGCGAGTTGAAGTGAAAATATTTAGTAAATTTGCTGGTCTGAAAAATTGATTTTTTTTTAATAAGAGATACAACTTTTTTGTCGAGACCAAAAAGATGCGCCAGGAAATTTTCAACAAAGTGATGTTTCAAAAAGTTAAATTTTTGAAAACTGATTTTCAAGTCATCAGGGGCTAACTCGAGCGGCCAAAAGCGGCTAGGCAAATTTTATGCGTGGTTATAGAATCCGAAATCCCAATTGTGCTCAACACGCCTATATCGTCTAAGAAATTTTTATGAGCGCTACACCAAGTGTGCGGGTACGAACTGCTGTGAGACATTAGACCATTCAATATATTCAATAATTTTAGATCCGCTGAAACTTTACCTTCGAAATCCTTTAGGTTTAGTAAGTCCCAAAAAACTGATAAATTATCATGATTTTCTTCAGAAAATTGAGTGACACCTGTCAAAAATAATTTACTGAAACCAGAATCTTGGAAATTCTTGGCAACTACTCCTTCATTATAACTTGGCCGTTTGTTTTTGCTTGGTAGCACCAACTCATTGTCCAACGATTGAATAGATAATGTTATTTTTAAAAAACCTTTACCGCCATCTTCACTAATTTTAATGTACGAGTCATATACTTCGCCAGATTCTTTAACATCATTGATTAGTTTTTGAATATTTTTACAAAATGCAAAATATTTTTCTTTTTTTTGTTGCACTTTGAAGTGATTTAGCCATTCCTAAAGTTTTGTTAGTTGACAAACCAAAATTAGTACCAATTTTTGATAAATTGTCAGCAGATATCACCCGTTGTTGAGATTCTTTTTTGTTTCGTGAAATACTGACAGCCATTGGTCTTTTACTTTCTGATCTAATGATGAATTCGAGTTTTCCATTAAATCCTTTTTTGCACAATTATAAAGTTCACCTTTTAAGATCATTGATAAACATTTCCCACATTTGTTATTTGCAGATTTTTTTTCTTTGATTTTTTGAATGATTGTAGCAGAGGTTTTTGAAAAGTTTTATTCACTTTGCTCTTTCACTATAATATATTATTCACAAGAACAAGGATTTCAAAAACTTAATTGAGCATTATTAGTTAGCTTAAAGTCGGAATAATTAGCAGACATCAAATAGAATTATTATCAAAATTTTTATTTGCATAAATCTTTTTTTTGCAATTTGCACATACTGCTTTCCGCAATTGTTCATCGTTGCTACCATAAGTGACATGCTTATTAATTAGTTTTTAAAGCGTATCTGTTATTTAAATAAAAAAATTTCTTTACACAACAATGTTTACGTTTTACAATTTTCGTAACAATGTTACGATACAAACTGACAATATTATAAATTAAAATATACAAAACTCGAAAACATTAGCCTACGGAATGATATTGAAATAGGTTAAAAGATTGTTTGCGTTTTGTATTTGATGTAAACAAAAAAGCATGCATTTAGTTTTATGTACACAAACCTGTAGTGCGTTCAAAGATCATTTTGTTTATTCTTTCACTGTTTAAAGTTTATTATTAACGATCGATAAAGTAAACAGTTACATAATCGATAACTAGTCAAGAAGAATAAGCATGAACATTACATTTTAAGTAATAATTTTTAAGTACTCGAACTTGCTTAAATATTTATTCAAGCTCGTATCATATGGTTCAACCTGTTTATTTAGCGTTTAAGTTATTATACATAGCAATTTTAATAAATTTTTCACGATTATAGGCACCATTTACAAAAACTTTCCGCTCATAACTTTGGGGTCTTTGAACTTTTCATATAAAATTATTCAGCCTCACCGTGGATATCGATAGCCTGAGTCTTAACTTGATCCTGATCCTTTAGATGAACGTCCATGTTTCTGTTTATACTGATTATAACGATCAACAGCATGTGACTTTGAGGGATTAATAATTGGCGACGGATGCTCCCAGAAATCTTCAAGTTCCGAAAGAAGCCTAATTGGAGGAGGCATAACATCGCCATCATTCCCTATTCGTTGCAGAGGATTAAGTTTTGGTTGAGGCTTAGGTTTAGGTCTAGAGGCTCTAGAGGTGCCATAGCAAATGGGTGTGTTTTTCTCTTCTTTCGAAAAAGATTCTTCACTGATTTTAAGATTTTGTAGCCGACTTGTGCAATGGATTGTGTTTATCTCTTCTCTTGAAGTATACGGATCACTGATTTTGATTTTTTTCATTTTTTTTCTAATAGCGAGTGTGTTTTCTTCTTTTTTTGCATGTGAATGTTCAGTGATTTTGAGTTTTCTCAGCATATTTGTTACAGAGATTGGGATTTCCTCTTGTCTGGCAGGAGGCGTTTCATCAATTTGGAGGTTCTTTAGCTTATTGGTGAGTTTACCTGTTGTTTCTGTGAGAAGACAAAGAAGAGTGATTCATGAATTTTTATTTTGAAAAATTTATTTAAAAATAAGGACATTCCACGACTTGACCTCACATATGTTTTTAGGATGATATTGTACGAAACGTTTAGCCCTTGTGGGCTCTCCGTGGGGACGAAAGACAATCCCCCACCACCAACGCATTTTTACTATTCTATTTTTTTTTTTAGTCAGACTGTACATACGACCTCGTCCTGAAAAATGTATGAGGACGAGTCGTGGGACACCATAAGGGTCCGTTAAAAAACTTTTTTTAACTGCCACGAAGAGAGGGGGGGGGGGGTTATAATATTTTGTGACGTTGTGTGAAGTAGGCATAGAGGGGTTCAAGAAAAATGTGACGCTACACATAGAAAATATAAATATGAATAAAAAGTTTTTTAAATGTTTAAAAAAGTGAAAATTAGTATATTTATTTTACAAGTAAAGTATCTGAATATTAATTTCACACTCTTTTACCTTTTTTCCTCTATGTTTTTTTCTTTCTATTTTATAAAGAAGGCTTTTTTCCCTGTTTTCAAAACACTTCTTCTTTATCTCGTTTTTTCGTTTGAATGCGAATAGAATTAATATAAAGACAAAAAATCCAACTATATTTCGTCAAATGTTAATTCCTTTAAGTGAAAAATTCATCTCGTTTGGTTAAAAATACTACTTTTTTAATAAAAATATATTTTATTGATGGAATATCTTACTATTTTTTTAGATTATTTTCTTCTTAAATTAATTTTTTTCTACTTGAAATTCAACTATTTTATTTTTGGATTTAAATGCATTGTCTTTAATTGAACTACATAGTAGAAATTTAATTTTATTAGTTGAAGATCTATATGTTTGGTTCAAAATTTTCTTTTTTTAAAATTTTCTTTATTCTCAAAATCAATTTTTTAAACTGGAATTTCAAGTTTTGTATGGAAAAATACGCAGTGTAATTTTTTTAACAAAAAAAATCTAAGCAGTTGCCATATTAATTATATTTTCAAGTAGTTTTAATCTCACATTTTATTCGAAAATTATTTACGTAAGCTGTAAATTGCGATTCGCCTAAAAAATTTATTTTTCTGATTAATTTTCTTAAAATACTATCAAAACTTTTTGTTTTATTATTATCATCCGCTGGAAGTTTTTGCCAAATATTTCTTGCATCGATTTATTTCGAAAATTTAAAATTCCAAAAAGCAACATAAATTTTGGAAATACTATGTTATTGGTATATTTTTATGAAAGTCAATTAGAAATTGGTTTGTTGATCACAGAATATGAAATTGAAAAAAAAATTTAATCTATTAAAAAAATTGTATTTTATATTATTGAATTCTGACCAGAAATACGTTGTTGAAGATTAGAAAAACTCCCTGGTTATGATATTTAAGGAAATCTACCAATTTAATAAATTTGAAAAATGTCGATTTATTACTAAAAATTTGTATTTTTACACTTGTTAAACTCCCTCGCCCTGAGAATCATGGAAATCTAAACATTTATTAAAATTATCAAAATTCGAGTCGTTTTTTTTATTTGGAAAATTTGGACGTTAAATTCGTGTTCTGTATCTAAATAAAAAACTTTTACTATGCTGATCACAAAAATCTACTAAGTTAGTGAAATTTAAAAAATTCTAGTAAAACTTATTAAGTTTTGAATTATGCCTTTGATTGCATATTCAAAAACTGAAAAAACTATTTGTTATATGATTTGTGGAAATAAAGCAGTTTAATCTAATTAAAAAAATTTTAAGTTAAATTTTGGAATTTTTAAATTTTTATCCCAACTTTTTCTTCTTTCACCCGAAAAACTTTCTCGCATTTAATAAAAAATTCAAAATTCGAGCAACTTTTTGAAATTTTTTGATTATGAACCTAAAGCTGTGTCTTGTGATTGAGATACTCTCTCCTTATAATAATTATGCTAATTCACAAAGTTAAAAAGATTATAAAAAATTTGAGTATAATTTATGAATTTTGCATCTGAATGTCAAATTCATGTCACTTGTTTCAATTCAGGAATTATTAATCCAAGACCGTTTTTTCTGACTAAAAAACTCTTTCACTATAAAATCATGAAAATGTACCATTTTTATAAAAATTTTAAGGTAAATTTAAAATTTTTTAAATTTATACAACAAATTTTTTATTTTTTGACACAAAAAATCTCTGACTTTCACATAAATCCACAAATTTAATTAAATATATAAATTTCAAATCACTTTTTCCTATTTTTAAATTTTGAACCCAAATCCGTGTTCAGTGACTAAAATACTTCTTATTAAAAAAATAAATAAACATTTTCAACGCACTGGAAATCAACCAAGCTAAAAAAAAATAATAATTTGAAAATCATTGAAATCTGCTAATTAATTAAAATTTTCAACACTTTTGTCCACTTTATTAATTTTGAAACTTTATTCTTAAATTAAACATGATTTTGTAAATTTTGAGATTTCAATCCCAGATCTGTATTGAAAGGCTTGAAAAACTCCCTCGTTATGATTTTCTTAGAAAACGTCAAATTGAATATAATTTTCAAAAGTAAAGTCGTTATTTTGATTTTTTGTCCAGAGTTCAGTTTTTGTTTCTCGAAAAACCTCGTACTTCTTTAATAGTACTTTTTGACACGAATATCAATGATAAACTGTAATATAACAAAATTAAAAAAAGGTAAATTAAATTTTAAAAATCTGCAAGCTGCGCGGGCACGTTCTCATAGCATAGTTTTTAAAAACTAATCGACAAGGCGGCGAAAACTGTGATTTGGAGATTGTGAATTTTCTTTTGTTAAAGCTCCTTAAGCTTTAACGAAAATGCGAACTTTTCTGTATTATCTTCAACTCCTTATATTAAATGTATATTATATTTATTTATGTACCACGGTCTGGGGCTGTTTATTGACATATTATAAAATAAAGAACAAATCTCCTTTTTAATAATTACTTCAATATTTTTTTTATCTTGCATTACATTTTGTTCTTAGCCATTCTGAAAAATGTATATCATGTGAATAAATTGATATTATTATTATTATTCATGTTATTAGTATTAGAACAAAAGTATTTTCACTGTTTTATTTTTATAATTAAAAAAATGCACATTCTATTAAAATAAAAATTATTATTAAACATTTGACTGCAACATGTGTCTTTTTCCATAAAATAAATTTTGTTATATACAATGTAGATGTAATTTAGGCAAAAAATGTTGGTAAACAATAATGTTGGTGAATAATTGTATCTTGTTTTCTTTTTCCGACAAGTTAATTTTTTTAGTTTTAAAATATTTCTATAACTAGTGTTTATAACAAACTTGCAGATATTTTTCAGTCAATCAACGTTTGCCTTTTAATTTCGTTTGTATCTTTTAAGTTGAAAATTCAACAATTTCTTAAAAAATCAAATCACTTTGTTAAAAATTAAATTATTTTGTTAAAAATTAAACTACTTTTCAAACATTCATCTTTTTAGAAAATGATGAAGAAGTTTCATTTCCTACCAGAAAAGATGAATTTTAAACCATATAGTAGAATTTTCATTTATAAAATGAATGGTTAAATGTTTACGTTAAATAAATATTTGTAACGAAACAGAAACAAACATTCAAAAAATATTTAAATTATCAATCAAAAAAATAAATTTTAAACAAAATAGTACGATCTTTAACCAACTATTTTAATTTTCAAAAAACAAAAAAAAAATCTAAAAGGAAATTGAAATCGGTGAACTTTCAATTAAAAATTATAAATATTCAGTCGTAAAAAGATTGTTTAACTTTTTTGTTGTAAAAAATAAATGTAGAACAATGAAAAAAGAAAATTTCAACCAATTAGTTGAATTTTGAACCATAAAAGGTAATATCAAGGAACAATAACATAGCAGATATAAAAACATCATTTATTTTATTTTTGAATAAAACATAGTTAAATTAAAAAAAATGATCATAAACAATGTAATTGTTAGTATTTTAACTAAAAAAACGTTTTTATTTTAAATAAAATGTAGAATACTCAAACCAAAAGAAACCATTTTTAGCAGAATTAAGTAGAATTTTTAATCGAGTAAGACTTTTCGTTCAAGAAAGGGAAAATATTTAAACTAAAGTGCTCAATTTTAAATCAAAAAGTTAACTTTTAACCAAATATTTGTATTTTGACTAAATAAATAGAAGCAAGCCAAAAGAAGAATTTGGAACAAAGTAATAAGATTTCTAAGCAAAAAAAAAACGAATTTTTGAAAAAAGTAGATCTTCCGACCCCAAACGTCGAATTTCTACGAAATAATTGAATTTTCAACTAAAAAGTACTAACTTTTAATTAAATATGGAATAATTCAATTTTCACTTAAAAAATAATAATATTTATTTTTAAAAAACCAATGTTCAAGAAATGTATTAAATTTTTAACCAAGTATTTTAAATAAAATATTTTCATTTTTAATTAAAAGTCTAACACGTCATATTTAGACAAAAAATGTTTTATTTTACATTAAACTTTTTTCAATTTCAAAAAAGAAAAAGTATTCTCACAGAAAAATGTAATAGTTAATGTTAAATTCTAAGAAGATTTTAAAAATAAAAAATGGTAAAATAACAAATTGTTAAATTTTCAAGCCGAGAATTCGAATTATGTGCGAAACAGTTACATTTTAGAACCAAAAATATATATACTCAACTAAAATGGTAAAAGTTTAATAAAAAAAAAATTTAAAGTAGTTGAACTTTAAACAAAGCATGATACTTTTAACAAACAAGATTAAAAATTAAAATAAAAACCGGTTGAATTCAACAAAAAAGAAAAAACAAACCAATTTTTAACTAAAAGTTGAATAGTTACGTTGATATTAAAAAAAGTTGTTAACCAAAATCCAAAAATGAATTTTCAACAAAATAATATAAATTCTTTAACATAATTATAAATTTTCAATAAAAATTATGAAGCTTATGATTGCAAGAAAATCTAATCGTCATATCCAAAAATGAATAATAACAAATAAAAAATTATTTATGATAAATTTGAATGGGTTTTCGCTTTTTTTTGCAAAAACAACTTTTGTCGTTTGTTTAAAACATTTTATTATTTTATTTTTGATGTAGTAAATTATTCCGATAATATTTTTAAATTGTATTATTCTTCCAGATTCTTTATCACGTCTTAACTTTCGTCAAAAGCGTACACATACTCATAATTTACTAGATAACCAACAAAGTTAAAAACAGTTTTTCGCTTTATTGTTTTATTTTCAAATAAAAACTTAAGCATTATTGTGACCAGTTATAACTGTGTTTAAAAAAAAGCTCTAATTAACTATAATTCTGTTTTAGAAGATTTCAAAAGAAACACAAAGTTGAAATGTAACGAGGAATTTTTAGAAAAACTTATAATTCAGATTGAAGTACAGCAGACCACCAATTGGGTAACAGTGTCGGGAGGTGCATGAAAATAGCTGGTAACTAAATTAGGTGAATCGAAACGTTAACACACAGGGCCTCCAGAACCTATTCCAAACGGAATGCATAATATTGCGCAATAAAGGGGTCTGAGTACTCGCGCACTGCGAGTGCAGACTCGCAGTGCGCTCAGACTCAGAAGATGTACATTTTCCAAGTTTTAAACAATAATTATAATTCTTATTGTACCTACCAATTTTATTAAAGAAAAATATGGAGATGAGGAAAAGAGTACAAAAAAACGGCTTCATTTAGTTTGCTTCTAGAAAAAACTAGCTTGATTAGAAGTTGATGAAGGGAAACTGAGTGTTTTTCTGTAATCAGTTCGATAATTTATAGATAAGATAACATCAAGGAAAAAAATTTTAGCTGTGATTCTTAACAGGGTTTTAGTTTGCTCATGCACGTTTCATTTCGCAATTTTTCGTATAGAAAATATTCTTCCTTTTAGAGAAAGCACATATTTCACAGACAAAAATTGTTTAAAAACAGGGGAAACAGGCTGATTTTTTGATAAAATAAATTTAAATTGAATTTAAAAAGAAAAATTTAATGTTTCGATTTAAAATTTGTTATTTTCATAACAACATTTTTACATTGTTAACGAAAAGGAACTACTTTTCTACCAAAAAAGAAAAATCTTAAACGAAAGAGTTTTAACTAAAAAGATTACTTATTTACAAAATAGTTGAATTTTCAACAAAATACTTAATTTTTTAACAATTTTGTTGACATATATACCAAATTATTGAATGTTTAACCTGCAACGCCTAAAACTTATATTCTCAAACAATTTTCAGCCAAAAAAGATCATTTTTACAAGAAACAAAAAAAAGTTATGTTTTCAGTCATAAAATTAATTTAAAAAAATCAAATATTTAACTGAAATTACAAATCTGCAAAAACAGAGATTTTGTTAACAAATTGTTTCAATATTTGACCAGAAAGTTTTTTTTTCTAACGAAAGAGACCAATTTGTAACTACTGAAAATTTTTGAGTTAAGAAAAAAAGGTTTATTTAAATCTCGGATCTTTCAAGCCCAGTAACAGTAAAAAAAAAGGAATTTTTTACCTAAGTGTTTTTAATGAAATAGTTAATTTTGATTAAAAAAATATTACTTTTTACGGCAGAGTTAACATTTTAACAAATTATTTGAATTGGTAACCAAATTATTGAATTTGGAACCGAAAAAACATGACTTTTCCAATAAGTAATTAAATATTTAACAATTAAGATTATTCGTCAACCAAAAAGTTGCATTAACAACCAATTAGTATGAATTCTGAGCGAAATGTGAAAATTTGCAAAAAAGCAGTTCAATTTTTAAACAAATAGTTAAATTTTCAGTTAATAAAGATTAGTTTTAAAAAGTTTAATAGTTGAAATTTCAACCAGAAAAGATATTTTCTAGTAAAAGAAAAAAATCCTATAACCAGAAAGACTTATTTGGAACCAAGGCGGTTAATTTTCTACAAAAAAATACGAATTTTCAAAGAATTAGTTTCATTTCCAACTAAAGAATAAAAATTTTTAAACAACCTTTAAGGTAGTCGCCACCGTATTCAAGCATTTCACCGTTAATTCCTCTCTAGACCAACAGTCTCACAATTTTTTGAGTACTTCAATATATCTCTACATATAGCGAAATGAAAAAACGATGTTCAAAATTACCTGTAGTTCACAATTATAAATCGAATTTCAATTTTTTTTTAATTAAGCATTAAATTCTCAATAAATAGTTAGAGGCCGATTCTTGAATTTTTGTTTTTTTAAATTCTTATACAGCGGCAAATAGCGAAAAAATGTTAATTAAAATTTTTTTTCAATATTCTCTGTGATAATTTTTCTCAGTAGCATCAGGCCTAAGGTTTGATGCAAAAGGGTTAGTGGAAGAAAAAAAAATGTGTTGCTACATCAATTTTTGTTTATAAACAAATATTGTCAACAAATATGTCTGTATAATACAGCATTTTTTTCTTCCTATTTCTCACGTTGAAAAACTCTTTACTTTTATTTCCTTTAATCAAGGATTGCAACAGGTTTTTGCTTCCTTTAAAGTGGTTTCGCATTTCCTTCTCTTCTTCTGTTTGGAGTTTATCTTGACTTTCGTTCACTATTCCTTTAATATTCTTCATTTTGTCTCTCTAATTATTTTTACGTCTGTTCCTTTTTTCATCGGTAATACCTAAGACGTTTAACGTTCTTTTGTACGCTTCTTTCTTTTCTTTTGGAACTGTCTGAAATTCATCATTCCACCATGCATCACCAGACATTCTTCCTACAACCGCAGTACCACACACTTCAGTCGTACTCTTAAGAATGACATCCGCGATCATAGCCGATGCGTCATCCATATTTTTATTGCTTTTTTAATGTCATCCAATCTTTCTCTTCTATGCGTTTTTTAATCTTGTTCTGAAATTCTGTTCGATTTTTTTTCTCCATTCCCGAACAAAGTTTATTTTAGAGATTAGAAGGAATGATCAGTATTGCTTTCAGAAACCCTCATGATGCTCGTATATTTCGCTAGCTTTCTTATTTTTTCGCCAGAAACAACAATGTGTATTATACTGCTGCTATTTCCTTTATACCAGGTGTACATGTGAATTATTTTATTCCTAAACCAAGTATTTGTGATAAATAAGGCCTTGTCTAAGCAGAGGCAGACTGATTTTGTTCCAACATAATTTTTTATTGCTAGATACCCAAAACCACCAAGTACCATTTCTGTATCCTGATCTTGGATGCCCAGCCATCTATTCATACCTCCTCGTAGAATTATTCTTTTACCATGATCGCAAGTACTGATTGTATAATTTAAAGTGTCCTAGAAGGCGTCTTTTAATTCTTTCGGATCACTATCATCTGTGACGTAGCACGCAATGATAAATAATCTTCTGATTTCCATTTTTATTCTAACACAGAACAATCTGGAAGATACAAAATCATGATCTCTGAGATGCTGCTTCGCTTTTTCATTCACAATCAGACCTACTTCTGGTCTATCATGTGATTGACTATCTACTCCTAACCATTTTGTAAATCCATCTTTCAACACCTATTTTCTATGTTTATACTTTTGCATTATTTTTTCTTATATTTTCGATTATTGGATCCACAAACTCAATAAACTTTTACAAAAATTAGTCAAATCGGACAAAGGTACAGTCTTTTATAAAAAAAGCTTTATTGGTATTTCGTTTTGAAAATATTTTTTTCGAAAGATAAAATTTTTAATTCATTATATCGGTTTTGTCATTGTCAGATTAACCTCGTTTTATATTTATCTCACCGGGGCACAATTTTTAATGCTATAGCAGTGACGTTTTATTCATTTCAAATCTCAAGAGCTTAGCGTTTTTGTTCTTGAAACTTTGTTTGATCGAGCTGAAGATTGATTTTATTAAACACATGTAATAATTCAAATGACCTTTTGAAATATCTTAAAAGCTTTTAATTTATAAAATGCAAATCTCAAATTATACCATCTATATAATCAACTACCTCTTCTTCGTATACTGACAACCGATTTGCTATAAATAATTTTTTGCGATCATTTTTAGAAATTGGTCAAACATCTAGTTTATACGCTTGAACAAGTCTTCAATACTTATTTCAATATTCCGTAATTGGAAGTGAAACCGTTTTAAAGAATTGCCACCCTGCTTCTAATTGAGCAACATTTTTTCGAAAGTTTTATTATTTAATTCGTAAGTTACGCTATTAAGTTGTAGTTAATTTATTCACTGATAGAAGTTCTGATCAAATCCATTAACTTCGTTTCAAAAATCACAGATAATTTTGATGCTTACGTTAGGCCGAGAGCTTAATGAATTCATCAAATTTAATAAAATTTTCTAAAACCTGGTTTTGAATTTGTAATAGATGTATTTCCATCAATAAACCGAAAGAATCAATTTCCTGTGATCGGAACTTTCTTCATACTAAGTGTATTTACAAAATTAAGTAACAAAAATTCTCGTTGCTCTTTTCTAAAATAATTATAGTTACAATATTTTGATTTTTCAAGATATTGAAAAATGAATATATAATAAATCGATGTTGGTAAAAAAACCTTAGGAATAAAACATGGAACGTACTTAACGGATCAATAACAGGATCTACAGCAATTTATTCCTGCTACGAAATAGACTTCTTGCAAATAGATAAAATTAAACTCCCGAAAAACGTTTTCATATTTCTGTAGTACACAGCTTTCTTCGATTTAAACACGATAAAGCAAAAATTTTAATTTTTAATTTAAAAAACGATTTTTTTGTTCAACAATCGGAAGTTCTTTGGTTTGATTTCCATCGGAGCAAAGGAGAAGATTTTTTCAAAATTAAGAGGAAATTATTTGTCATAATGTTTGAGTCATACCTCCATCTAGTCTGAAAAGACGTTGAGAATTTCATTTATTCTCTGGTAATAATGCAGATTCCTTGTAAAATTATGACTTTTAACGACTGGCAAAATAATAAGTGCTCAATCTAGTCTGAAAAGACATTAAGAATTTTTGTTACTCTCTAAAGATAATAAAGATCCTTTGGAAATTTGTGATTTGTAACAACAAACCAAACAATGTGTGTATTTCTAAACTAGAATTCTCTATCTAATGTCTCTAGTAGCTTCGATTTTCAGCAAAGCAAAGGAGAATATCTTTTCTTAGTAAAAAAAATTATTTTGAAAGTCTTTCATTTACAGTTTCGTCTAGTCTAAAAAGATGTTAGAATTTCTGTTATTTTTTAATTATAATACATATTACTTGAAATTTTTTTTCTTGTAACGCCTGAAAAAATAATGCGTTTATTTCATAAAAAAATTCTTCTTTTGATCTCTATCGGCGAGAAAATTAAAGTCTTCTGGGTTTGAAGTTGAAAAAGTAAGGGGAAAAAAATTGTAGGTTAATGTAAGACGGACCATTTTAAAGTTGAAAATGTAATGTTGTACCAAATTTTTTTGGTACTTTGCCGATCTGAAAATGTAGAGAACTTTGCAAAATCAAGTAATTCGTTGAAATAAAAAAAATTTTATTAATTGTTCTTTCGTTCAAAATGCATTAGGTGAAAAAATCATATTTTTTCGGTGACCATTGAACTAATGAACGAAAAAATCATTTATTTGAAAGTAGAGTTGTACAACTTGTTAGTAAATGAAAGTATTTTTTTTAACTGTTTTCTGGTAACCTGTAAAAAGATAATATCTTGTGGTTCAAAATCTGACTATTTCGAAAATAATTCATCCTTCCAACTTTTAATTTCTATATACTTTTAATGCATTATATTTCCACAAAATTGATCTCTCTTGTTGTACATATAATAGCATAATAAAAGTGAAAATCGCAGCAAGAAAAAATTCTTCAATAATTTCTTACACTATTTTGAAAAAGTTCGTAATAATCTGAGATATGCATAAATTTAAGGCCGGGATAATTTTGTACTTGATAAAGACTTCGGAAAAATCTGGAAAGTTTCTGAGAAATTCTTATTTTTTCAGATGTGTGTAAAAAATTGTAGAAAAAAGTAAAGTAATGTAAAAGATATTTATGTCACTTCTACCCTGGAAAATCATTGAGAAATATTCGAAAAGGTTTCTAAGTTGTAGAATAATTTTAGCCTCTTCAGAATACCAAAAATTCTTAATTATTCTATTGATATTTAATTTTTTAAATAAAGACTTATCGTAACATTCCCTGGAAGCTGAAGAAAATTTTCTTATTATCATGAAACGTTTGAATAAATATTTAAAAAAATTTCAGAATAATATTTTTTGTAAATATTCACAAATTTAATTGTTTCACAGATTTTCCAATGTTTTTATTAGTTTTAAATTTTTGTTACAGCTTATACATAATTTTTAAAATTGTTAAAATTTTTCCTATATTATCGTCAAAAATTTTGCAAAATTAAAACTGCTTTTTATTGTTTAAGATTATTTGTTGATATTTTTACAAATCTTTTTTCATTTCTTAAAACCTTTTTTGTTGTTGTTTTAAAATGAATGTTGGGAAATAAATAATCATTACAATTTTCCATAAATGATACGAAAAATTTCTCATTCTCTTAAAGTATTTCAAAATTTGAAAAACCTTTCAATCAAAACTTGTGATCATCTCTTAACTTTAATCGAAGTTATTCTGAAGATTTGTAATGATGCAGAATTGAACAATTTTTTCATGGAAATTATTTCAAAAAAGTTTCAAAGATTGTTTCATGGAAATTTTCTACATTATTTTCAGAAATTTTAAGATATTATTTTCTTTTTGTCTGGAAACGATTACAAAATTTTTTTTTTTAATTTCAGAAGTATATTATAGAATCATTACAAATTTTAATTTTTTAACATATTTCATATTTTTAATAATTAAAAAATGTTGTTCAAACTTCTACATTTTTCTTAAAAGTATGGCTATTTTTATTTCAATCTTGTAATAATAAATTCTGCTAAATTTTTGATATTTCGTACATTATTTTCCGAAATTTCCTGAAATAATTTAAATTTTGATAAACATTTTCTTAGAAATTTATTTAAAAAAAAAAATTAATTTCAATTTTCTCCGCAATCCTAAGATGAAAAATTTATTTGCTTAAATTATTAAAATTCCTTTAAATGCTTTACAATCTTAATTGTTAATTCTTTAAAATTCTAAGTTTTATTTGAAATTGTTCGGTATCGATTATTTTTCTGTCATCAGTTACAATATTAAGTACGTAAATATTTATGTTTCTTTCACAGAACATTTTTTACCATAGGGAATAAGTTCGAAGGATAATTTTTTTACTTAAAACTACTGGAAAATATACGTGAATGCCTGGTAAAGGGTTCTTTTTTATATATCGCTAGTAGCTTAAGGGAAAAGCACTTGATCGGCAATAGGGAGTTCTGTGGTTCGATTCCCAGCGGGGCGAAGGAGAAAATCTTCTTTAAAAAATTTAAATTAAAATATGTTTAATTCATAGGTCCATCTAGTCTGACAAGACTTTAGTATTTTTTTTATTTTTTGTTGTTGATAATAGTTCTTTGCGAAATTTTCACTCGTAACGTCTGGAAAAATAATGCGTGTATTCCTGAAAAAGGATTGTTTTTTCTATCCCTCTAGTAGATTCTTGGTTCGATTCCCAACAAAGCGAAGCGAAAGATCTTTTTTCAGAAAAAAATTAAATTTTAACATTCTTTAATTTATAGGTCCATCTATTCTGAAAAAACATAAGTATCTCTGTTATTCTCTGATTATACGGAAGATTATTTGAAATTTTTAATTTTGTCGCACCTGGAAAAAAGGCGTGCATTCCTGTTAAAGGATTCTTCTTTCGATCTCTCTAGTAGCTTAAGGGAAAAGCTCCCATCCGGTAATCGGAAGATTTGTTGTTCGATTTCCTGCAAAGCGCAGGGGAAGATCTTTTTTCTAAAAAAGATTTAATTTTGAAAGTCTTTAATTTATAGGCCTATATAGTCTGATAAGACGTTAGTATTTCTGTTATTCTTTAATAATGCAGGATTTTTCTTTCTATCTCTTTAGTAGCTTTAGGGAAAAGCAACTGATCGGCAATCCGAAGTTCTGTTGTTCAATTTCCAGCAGGGCGAAAGAGAAGATCCTTATTCAGAAGAAAAAAAAAAGGTCAATTCATAGTTCCATCTAGCCTTAGCAGACGCTTTACGTTTTGTTAAAGACTTTAACGAAAATTTTTGACTTGAAACGCCTGGCAAAATAATGAGTGTATTCCTGTAACAGGATTCTTCTTTCGACCTTTCTAGTAGCTTAAGGTAAAAAGCACCAGTCCAGTAATCGAAAAATTTATTTTTCGATTCCAAGCGAAGCGAAGGAGAAGACCTTTTATCAAAAAAAAAATTTAATTTTAAAAGTCTGTAATTCATAGGTCCATCTAGTCTGGAAAAACATCAGTATTTCTGTTATTCTCTGATGATAATACAGATTTCTTAAAATTTTTGTACTGGTAACTTCTGGAGATTATGTGTCAATTTCTGATAAAGGATTCTTCTTTCGATCTCTCTAGTAGCTTACAGGAAAAGAACCCGATCGGCTATTGGAAGTTCTGTGGTTCGATTCCCAGCAAGGCGACGGAGAAGATCTTTTTTTAGCAGAAAAGAATAAATTAATTAAAATTTTTTTCAATTCATAGCTCTACCTACACAAGACGTTAAGAATTGGTGTTATTTTCTGATGATGATAAGCATTCATCGTACAATTTTGAATGGTAACGCCTATATAAATAATGCTTCTATTTCTGAAAAAGAATTAATCTTTCGATCTCTTTAGTAGATTTGTGTTTCGATTTATAACAAAGCGAAGCAGAAGATCTTTTTTCAGAAAAAAATTAGGTTTTAAAATTCTTCAATTCATAGTCTGAAAAAGAGTTAGTATTCCTGTTATTTTCTGATGATAATACAGATTCTTTCAAAATTTTTGACTTGTAACACCTGGAAAAGTAATGCATTTATGTCTGAAAAAGGTTGCGCCTTTCGATCTCTGAAGTAGCTTAAGGGAAAAGCACCATCTAGTATGAAATGACGTTAAGCATTTCTGTTATTTTTTTATTTATAATACAGATTATTTGATAATCAAGATCACGCACCACTTTTGATACTGCGTTAATGAAATTTTTTGATAGTTGTGAATAAATATTGTGCTTATTTAATTGAAATAAAAAGTTTATTAAATTCAGCTATTAAAGAAAAATATTAAATATATTGTAACCCTCGAGTTACAAGGGTTGCCTGAATATAGGCAATAGTAGCATCTCCTGTGTGATTCAATGGAAAAATAGCATCTCACAGGAGAAATACTATAGCGCAAACTCAGGATTCTCCCTCTTCGACGATATTGCGTAACGTCGAGAAGGGAGAGCTCGAGCCAGACTATAAAAAGAGTAACCCAGCATAGAAAAGAGATTCTGGATCTTGTAGCTGAAAGGCACAGATCGCAGAAGTGACTTGGTAGTAGAAGTCCAGAGCTTAAAACCTCTGGAACTTGTCCGCGAATTCACTTCTTAAAATAGTATTCCAATCTATTGGAATATTATTTGGTAAAAGGTTCTTAGCGAGTGCCCAGTCGGATAGCATCCACGGAAGCTGTCGCACCAAGACTTTTATTTCAGCGATCCTCTGCTAGTCAGAGATTAAAATCTTGGAATTTTCCTTTTCTCAAAGTTTTTCCGAGCCCGCGATATTTGTAGGGAAAAGTCCCTTATTTTCGTGCGTATAAATTTTTATATTTTAGGCTATAGCCTTCAAATTGAAAGGAAATATTTTCTTTGAAAGTTTTACCTTCGTATTCTCAAGCGTCTACAAGGCCTAAAACCCTGTAACTTGGTCCAAAGAATCGAAGGCAAAATTATTTACGATCCTCACTTCAAAGACCAGATCG
>JAAAKG020017772.1:0-17617 GCA_010014905.2 Druon quercuslanigerum
TAAAATTTCCCTTTGAACTGCACATTCTTAGGAAAGAGCATTTAAACGGCTGGTACAAAATCAGGACCTATTTTATCAGCTTTCTTATCATTCATCTGCATGCACAACTTTTTTTCATTACCTATTATTTAGTGATTGTATATATTATGACTAATCAGCCCCCCGAATGGTATAGGTTTTTCAGGTTTGAAATTATGATAGTTCTGAGTTGCTTCATTGGAGAAGCATTAGGTCTAATTTGTGGTACTATGCTTTCGCCGGTTGCTGGAACTTTTGCAGGAATTATAGTTGGTGTAATAAACATACCTTTTTGTGGTTTTTTTATATTATTTCCACATATGAGTCGGTTTATGTACCATGTCAGTAAACTCACGTTCTCAGGGTATTGTTTGGAAGGTTTACTTCATGCCATTTATGGGTTCAATCGTGAAAAACTCGAATGTCCTAGCGATCATGATATATGCTTTTATCGGTATCCGAAAACTTTATTAGTTTCAACCGGGCTTGCGGAAGAGCACATGTTTCTAGACACCGTGGTTCTCTTCGGTCATGCCATCGTTCTCTTCATCCTTGCATATATTGTTCTAAAAATGAAGGTAACGTCGATTTAACTTCTCGGCTTTAAGTCACAAAATATCCCGCGAAATATTTAAGTCGTTTTTTTATTCTATTATATTGTTTCTTAATTGGAAAATTGTCGTGCATTAACAAAAATATTTGAAAAAAACTGACATGCTTGTAATCTAACGACCCGCGTGTTTTTTAACTGCGCAAATCACGGCAGTTTGAAGCGTTTCCAATTGGAATACATAATATTGCACAACATACTTAACTCAGTACAACGCGGAAAAAATATGTCCTGTAAAAAGTGTTCTGTATTTACTATACAAAATTTAATTAAGAATCCAAATTCAGTCCACGAAGAAATGTAAAAAAGTTGTGAATATTTTAAGTTTGGTTCGAAAGAATTTGTATAAGAGCCCAAACTGAAAAATAGCGCGCTAGTATTAGAAGGAGTCCTAGGCTGTATCTTTGCATCTGAAAATATATGTTTCTCTTCTTTCTATGGTAAAAAAAAATGTACTCAATCTTTCCAACAACCCAAATTCACAATTTTTAATAAAAATAATTACGCCCTACGATTTTCAATGAGTTAATTATATTTTTTTAAGGATGATCCAAACTTTTTTCTTCTTCTAGTAATAATTTAAATACACTCTGAAAAAAGGTTCTTTGATTCAAAAAAAACTTTCTTTTAATTAAAGAAAAATATTCAGCGGCGAATCCTATAAAAAATTACTTACAATACAACCCGATTAAACTAATAAAACGTTTATTATTTCGTGAATTTTTAAGAGTACAAAAAGACCAAAATAAATGTAATATCTTCTTTTCTAAATAACAAAATTGATTTTTTGGGCTCTAATTTAAGGAAATAAAAAACGAATTTTCAACAAAACAGTTAAATTAAAAAAAAGAGGTCAATCTGAAAAAATTTAATTTATAAGAAACTAGTTCAACTTATAACCAAATAGTTAAACTCTTAACCAAAAAATAAATTTTCTATGAAAAAGATTAATGTTCTGCCAAAAAGACGAATTTTCAACCAAAAATTCTGAATTTTGTACAAAAATGTGTAATTTTCAACTCAAAAATATGATTTTTTAACAAGAAAGTTTATTTTCTGCCAAAAAGTTTAATATTTAAAAAAATATTTCACTTTTTAAGTTCTCAATTTTAAGAGTTGGAAAAATACAAAAATAAATTTAATATCTTTTTATATAACCAAAAAAATGGATTTTTTGTGCTCCAATTACAATTCATTTTTATATGTATATTTCAGTTTATTTTAAAGAAATGTAAATTCACATTAAATTAAATATGCATAACATTAAAAATAATCAAATGAGTTAGCCATAATAAAACATTTAAATGAAACATGCCAAAAAAATATTCGACGTTGAAGTAAGAAAACGAAATATCACTTGGGGGAAAACCAATTTTTGGCCCGGCACTGGTCGTTTCTCACAAGCGGTGAGAATGTTGCTGGTTAGTTATATAAGGACCGTTTCGACTGATATACCCAGCGTGCGATATTATGCGTCAGGGAATTGCATTGTATGTAGTAGTGTTAAGTTAGTTTATAGAATTAGATTTGTGTGTGTTACATAATTAAAGAATACATTTCTCGTGTGTTAACTGTGTGAACTTTGTGATGCAAACAAAATACTACAAATCTGGTGTTCTGCTTTGCAGTACAACTTTTTTAATTGATACATTTCTAACCGAATAGTTCGTTTTTTAACGAAAAGTGATCAATTTTTAACTACAAATGTTATAGTTCAATGTTCAGTTGAATAAATGTTAGTTTTAGATAAATTTTTAACAAAGTAATGTAACGGTGGTTTAGCCAGATTCTAGCTAGAACTTCTGAGCAGGCCCTAACTAGAGTGCCCTTTAATCTCCCGAAGATTAGTACGGCTTAATTGATTGCGAGTATTTTCACTTTGTATATTAATGATCCTATTTAGAATGAATACATATATTACATTTTTAAGCATTGTATTACAAATAAAATTTCTAACGCTACGGAGTATCGAACACCTACATCTATACCTAGATCTATCGCCTACAGCTCAACAAATTTTAAACTCTCTTTTTCTAATTAAATATTTATTAGTATACAACATTATTTAAATATAAAATATACGAAATGTTAACAGTAATACCAGTAAAATAATTTTGAAATAAATAATTTTTTCTATTGAAAATTTTCTTCCTGTATTATTTCGTTTTTTCCCGTCCTAAACTACTTTACAGACAGAGCACCCATCACTTTTTTCTAGACTAGATATTATGATAGGGATACCCTACCGGAACCCAACTTCAAATAGGAAAAGATGAGAAAATTTCTGCTTGGGTGATGGATACGGGCCCAAAAATGTCGGTCTGGCTCTGACTGTTAGTTTATTGATAATATTGGAGAAGGGGTACTGCTTGGCATGCGTTCCTTCTCTTAAACATTTTGAGCTAATTGGAACAAGTATTCGTCAGCAAACGCTGGTGGGGCAAGATACACAAAAGGGTTTTAAAAAACTGGAAGATATAAATTGTGGGAGTAATATTTCCGCTTCCATGCATGGAAGCGGATGCTAGTGAATATTTACTCACAATACTACATTCTATTCAATGTAAGTCATTCTATTGTTTTTCTCTTGCGGATTCAAAAACTACTTTCTTATAGCCAGTAAAATTTAAAGAAATACAAACAATCGAGGAAAATGCAAAGTGTACCAGTGAATGTGCTCGACAAAAGTATTGTCTCCTTTCTTGTGCATGAGGTTTTAAAAAAATTATTCAAAGAAATTTAAAATCAACGAAGTAATTATTTAATTAATTAAAACTTGTTTTTCACTTAATATGAATTAGTTCATTAAGAGTAACAACTGAAAAGCAAAGTGTAAGATTCAATTGCTTATTACTAAAGTAATTGTTAATCAAATATAAGCATCAGATTCATTTCAGAAATCAAAAATAGTGTAAATAGTGTAACAAATTTGAAAAAATATTCTGAAAATAGTGTGATAACGTTTTTCAAGCATTAAGCTTACGTGCAATCGGAATTTGAAAGTATTTAGAAAAATTGAAAAAGTGTGAAAGGAGACAATCACTTTATTTTTTAGCAGTTTTCAGATTTTTAACCCAATATTTTAAACATATTAAAAATGAACTATAATATTCATTTAAAATGTTATTCTTTAGTCAATAGATGACCAAAATTCATATTTATTTATAGCAGTCTTCACATTCTTTTCCACATTCCCCTCTTTTTCTCGTTTTTTTACTTAAATAAGAACTGAATTTATAGAGCCTAATTAAAAAATTTAAATATTTTTATCTGAATGTTCATTCTTTTCGTTTGGACAGTCTACTATTACATTTTTGTAAAAAAATTTCGCTCTTGGTTAAAAATTTAATTGATTTCTTATAAATTCAATAGGTTCATTCAAAAGTCATTCTTCTTCGTTGAAAATTCAACTATTTTGGGGGAAATTCGTCGTTTTGGTTTAAAACCTCATCTCTTTCTTTTGATATTTTGTTTGAAAATCAACTTTTTTATTAAACATTTAAATGCTTTATAAATAATTCGTATTTTTTGCCCGAAAATTCAAAAATTGTGTTGAAAACTTTTTTTCTAGTAGAATATAAATTTTTTGGTTAAAAGTGCATTTCTTTGGTTGAAAATTAATCCGCTTTACTTAATGATTTAATTACTTGCTTGAAAATTCTCTTTTCTTTGCTTCTTATTTAAAATTAAAATCCTTTTTTGTTGAAAGCCCATTTTCTCTCGGTTTTAAAATTAAAATGTTATTTAGAAAATTGGTCTTTTTAGCTGGAAAATTAAACTGCTTGGATTACAATTAACTGTTTCGAAAAGTTTTTTTTATTGAAAATAAAGTCTCCTTAATTAAATTTTAACTACTACATTTTCAGCTGAAAATTGACTTTTACTTGGTTAAAACATCAACTACTTAGTAATAAATGTTTAGATACCAATTTGATAAAAATTGTGTTTTTTTTCTGGTAAAAAATTATATATTCATTTTATCATCTCGTCCTCCCAAAAAAACAGCATACCATACTCAAAATAAATGCACGAAAGACAATGTATTTATTTCCAACAATTTTGAAAACATAGTGTCTTTAGTGTCATATTTTTCGAAATAGTAGTAGTAGTATTACTAAATAAATACTTTTATTTATTCGAAAAATTATATTTTATCGACAATTTTAAATAAAATATTACTATTATATTTTATACAAATTCTCGATAAACTTGTATAATCTTGTTCGTTAATTGCATTTTTTGCGATGGTAACGATTATTCATAAATGATCATTTTAATCCAAATGAGACCTAAAATACTGTTTGAATTTACCAGAAAGTAATAATTAGAATAGACATAATAAATAATAATCATATAGTATTGAATAATACAGTTCGTTACACTTTATGATATGTGAAAAATTTTTAATTATCAAAAATATAGCTGACGTTTCACGCCACACGAGGTTTTATATCCACGTTTAGCTTATATTGTGCATTGCAAAAACAGAAGGCGGATGAAATGAAAGAAATATGTCGGTTTTGCATGATTCGCCTTAAACCTGACATTCCTCGAAACACTCGTATCATTTATTAAAATCGATCAAATGTTTATAATGATTTTAAAAATCAAGGAAAATAGATTTATTGTTAATTGTAACTTAAAAAAAAATTAAATCAGCTTCAAATTTTGTATGTAACAACATTTTATGATTTTTTTTTACTTTTTTTCATATCATGCGTTGTTTGGATAAAAAGTTTATTTTGGTTGATTTTTTTGCATTTTAAAAATGCTATAACTCTGATAATTTTTATTTTATCGAAAAAGTCATTACGATAAATTGTTCGCGTTTCCGAGTGTTATAAATAGCCTATATAGAATTTTTATTTCTTGACAAAAACAGTCTCAAGTATTTTGAAAATGTGCTCAATTTTTTAATTTTCATCCAACATAGCTGGTTTGCGAACTCGTTCTTTCTTTTTAGTCCATAAAAAAGTGTGACAAAGCAGAATCCAATCTGATCATTCTTTCGAAAGTTATCGTGCCTACAGCCAACAGACAGACAGACACCTTCGAAAAAATCATTTTTTCTGACTCAGATTTGATGAAAACCGACAAAGTGAAACTTTACATAAAACCAATACCTTCTGAATAGGATAAGAATGTAACAAAATAGTTGAATTTGGAACCTGCAAAGATGAATTTTCAACCTAGAAGAATAATTTTCTACCCGCGGTGGGGCATATAATGCAAATAACTTTTTTTTTAAAAAAGCGATCTTCTAGAGGTAATCTGATTTTAAATCATTTGTAAAACAAGAATCTACATCCTCTTTGAATGCATCAAAACATGTAACAAATTGCACACAAGAAAAATGACAAGTTGTAAAACATTCACTTTCTTTAATAATGTTTGACACGAATTTTCAATAAATCCTGCACTTCCATATAAGATTTCTCGGCTGACATTGCACTTTTTAGCCCACATTTCGTAAATTTGCTTAAATTTTTTGTAAACAGTATTGAATAGAGTGTTTACAACGCCGATCAACATATGTAAGTCGAGCAGTGCAACCAAGTCAATAATTTGCTTTTCATCGTCTGATGAAATTATCGGTAAATTGCAACAATTAAAAAAAAATTTTTAATCTTCTTTTTAGCTCCGTTTGCTTTCCAAGCTTTGAAATGTCCAATGCAACTCCCAATTGTTCTCAACACACCTATAGCGTCTAAGAAATATTTATGACATCAGACCAATCAATATGTACAATAATTTTAGATCCGCTGAAATTTCTTCAGGAAATTGAGTTACTACCTATCAAAAATAATTTATTGACACCAGAATCTTTGAAATTCTTGGCAACTACTCCTTTATTATATGTAACTTTGCCGTTTATTTTTGCTTGGAAACACCAACTCATCTCCAACGATTGAATAGATAATGTTATTTTTTAAAAACCTCCATCGCCATTTTATTGTACGCTTCATCTACTTCACGAGATTCCTTAACATCATCGACTAGTTTTTGAATATTTTTACAAAATACAAAATATTCTTCTTTTGGCGTGTTTTCCGTTTTAGAGATAATAAACTGGCATTTTGTTACATCAAAATGGGAGTCAACTGAATGATTTAAAGCTTTGATTTTGTCTTTTAAATTAGGTACAAATATTTTTCTTTTTTTCGTTGCACTTCGAAGTGATTTAGCGATTCCCAAAGTTGTGTCAGTTGACAAACCAACATTATTACTAATTTTCGATAGATTTTCAGCGGACACCGCCCGTTTTTCAGCTTGTTTTTTGTTTCGTGAAACACTAACAGCCATTGGTCTACCGTGTTTTCTTGATCGGTAGATCTTTCTGTAATTGATAAACATTTTCCACATCTGTTATTTGCAGAATCTTTTTTCTTTGATTTTTTTTAAGATTGTAGCAGAGGTTCTTGAAAAGTTATATTTACTTTGATGTAATCTTATTAATTAATTTTTCACGTGTATCTGTTATGTCAAAAAGAACTTTTTTTCTCTCTTTACGCATAAAGCTCACACTTTGATGTTACGATACAAACTGACAATATTATAAACAACAATATGTACAACTCAAAAATATTGGACTACATCATTTTGATCTTTATTTAATTGTTTAAATATTATTCTTAACGATTGATAAAGTAAATAATTACATTATCGATAAGTAGTAAAGAAGAATAAGCACTAACATTACCGTTTTAGTAATAATTTTCGAGTACTTTAACTTGCATTTTTAATGAATTTTTCACGAATGAAAAAACGACTCAGGGGATCATTTTAAGTTAATGAAAAATTGATTATAGGCACCATTTACAACAACTTCCCACTCGTAACTATGGGGCCCTCGAACTTTTCAAATAAAATTATTCAGCCCGACCGTGTACCAAAAGACAAATTTTCAACAAAATACTGATTAACAAGCGACTTAGTGTAAGAGATTGGAAAAAGCTATAATATTCTCCATCTTCCCTATGAAAAGCAGTAAGTAATGCTTATTGTTTCAATAATTGCAAACTTTCTTTCACAAAAAATATAACTCTTAAAATTCATCAAATACTTAATTATTTTCAGAAAACAACAAATATTCAATATTTACAGAGAGGAAAAACCTGTTTAAAGAAACGAAAGTTGTTGAAATAATTTTCAAAACATACCATCTTTTTACGATTTAGTGGAAAAATTATACAAATAGGAATTGTTTAAACAATTGCAAAATAATTAACAAACAGTACTCTTGACATTCATCAACTATATTATTTATTCCGAAAAAAGTAACTTTTCGCGATTTACTGGAAATAAATATTCTTTGATCAACGAATTATTGTTTAAACAAATTTAAAGTAATTAAAAAATACTTTGCAACTTGTGAATTGTCGAATAAAAAAAGTTAGGACAATTATAAAAGTTACTGGACAAGTACTTCACTTTTTAATTTTTTGAAAAAAAAACCAAACTTTTTCCATTTAAAACACTCAATTAAATTGAAAAGCTCGGAAGCACGGGTTAATGTTGACCGATTTTAAAAAAGAGAATTTCTTTTTCTGTAAAAAAAATTGACCACCAAAAATGGAAAGTCGAATTTTTGGACCACCATAGCGATCAAAACATCGGCACTCAAAATGATAACTTTTACGAGAATTTTATTCAAATGAGGGAACTCTTAAACGAAAATTCTCCAAAAAGGCAGTGAAAGCTGAAATTGTATAATAAATGGTCCATATGAAATTAGTTACATAAATTAATTTTTTTCAGGTCCTAGATTTATTCTAACACCGGGAGCCTATTAAAACAGCTGACGAAATTTTGAGCAGAAACAAAAAGAATCTACATCGATAAACCAAATTCATGATCGAGCATCAAACTGATACACATCCATGCTTATAACTCCAGGGAAGAAAAATGCCTCAGTACGAAGCCCCAATCGTTAAATCAATTGATATTAAATTTCAGAAAGTAAAATGTACTTTCAGTCGATTCACTGGCTTCCAAAGTCGGAAGAGGCCAATTTTGCACGGCGTGAGTGGTTTATTCAAATCTGGAGAGTTAACAGCAGTGATGGGTCCATCTGGATCTGGCAAAACCACACTACTCAACACATTGACAGGTTTCCAAAAAAACTTCGAAGGAAAGATCACCTACCAGACCGAAAACGATGAGCTAAGTTGGCAAAACTTCAAAAAGTACTCTCGATACATTCAACAAGAAGATGTCCTTCACGCTTTTTTCACTGTCCAAGAAACAATGTCTTTTGCAGCAGAGCTCAAGATAGATAGCAATCTTGACTTCAGCGCGAAACAGCAAATGATGGATGAAATATTAAATTCTTTGGGTCTGATAAATACCAAAGAGACACTTTGCGGAAATCTAAGTGGAGGGCAAAGAAAGAGGTTTAGTATAGCTCTAGAGCTGATCAATAATCCTCTCGTAATTTTCTTGGATGAACCAACAACTGGATTGGACATAGTAGCCGCGATGCAGTGTGCAACAGTTTTGAAAAATTTGGCAAGGAAGAATAGAACTATCGTCTGTACTATTCACCAACCGAGCAGTGCTATTTATGAAATGTTTGATCATGTTTATCTAATTGCTGAAGGTCGCACTGTCTACCAAGGAGATCCCATGCAGATAGTGAGCTTCTTTGGCAGTTTTGGTCTCACCTGTCCAAAATATCACAATCCTGCAGACTACGCGATGGAGGTGAGGTTGAAACTTCAATACTGCCCTACAGGTTAAGATGCTTCAAATGACTCGATTAAAGTAGATACCCATCGGGGAAGTTCCAGAGAAACTGTATCGTTTTGGGTATTCCGTATTCGGGAATAACATCAACCTCCCTGAACAGCCGTCTCTACTTTGGTCGCCGGTTTCTAGCGAAAAAAAACTTCATCTTTAATAAAAAAAAAACGAACAATGTTTTCCGGAAAAAGCTTCCCTTTAGATTAGGTTATGCGGTAAAAATATTACATCAAACAATTCATTCGTGTCGACCAGACATATAAGAATCTGTCATTCGTCAATCCCCTCTCTTGCCGCCTCGGGCGAGAACTCTCCGTGGAAATTTTTGGTCTACGCATAAACTGGCCAGTTGTTAAACCCCTGTCATTTTGAAGCACCTTGGACCTCCCTAAGGCAACTTTTTATTGAGATCTTTGAAAATTAATTTTTAAATATTTTTATTCAGAGATTGTACGTAAAATTATGTTTGGTCTGTAATTTTGTTAATTCAATTATTTATTAAATAATATTTAATAAGAACGTGACGAATGGCATTCGTCCTTTTCTCGAGAGTGCAGTATGCAGTATTCCTCTGATCCCGCTAGATGTCACCACGTTCAGAGTGGAAAAGTACTAGTACTCATCCGGTGGTGGCACCACATTTCCCCTTAATATAGAGAAGTCTGTCAATGATCATCATTAACCATTTGCGACAAGCAAATACGAGTAAATGCAGGCTTGTATGGTCTGGTTCCAATCCCACCTCATATTCTTTCATCGTGTGTTAAGAGTTTCCACGTTCTGAGAGTTAAATGATACAGTTGGTCGTTAGTTTTTGTTTAGAAGTGATAGTGAACATGAGCAAGAGAAAATTTCGAGGATTTGAGTATGCTAAATGAGACGCTAAAGGAAGTGGCAATGAAGGCAGTAAATCAGAAGAAGACACCTTTAAAACTTATCAACAAAGAAAAATCTACGAGAGAAACTTTATAATGTTTGAGTAAAATAGATTAATCAAACAAAAAAACTCGAAGTGGCGAAATGCACAAAACATTCACATTTGATATTAAAACGTTCTAATTACGTTT
This sequence comes from Druon quercuslanigerum, assembly GCA_010014905.2. Lineage (NCBI taxonomy): Eukaryota > Metazoa > Arthropoda > Insecta > Hymenoptera > Cynipidae > Druon > Druon quercuslanigerum. The sequence goes on from JAAAKG020017772.1 coordinate 10,438, forward strand.
CCTTTTTTGTCTTGAAGCAAGTATTAACATGTGTGCTGGCATGGCGCAGCGTCAGAGAAAGCTGTCAAACCAAGCTGTCATTTTTTCCTGTTTCTCTTCTGATTATAAATTAAAATCATGATGCGTGTTTTTATGACGCATATACATACCAAAATTTTAACAAATAAAATAAAACTTAGTTTATATTTACTGCTATGCATAGGTTTGCATAAATTCATTATTCCGTTTTTAGATCATCGCAAAGAGAACGCATTAAACAAGAAAGGAGACAAAAAGAAATAATATGCAGCTACTATAGATGAATAAAAATAACAGACATTTTTGGTTATGATCCACTGGAATCTAAAGCCTTGAATTTCGAGGTACACTGAACAACTCACAAAAAATGGAAATATTGGATTTCACATGGGATTGAGAGAGTCCTCTCATCAGAAGGTGTAAATGATACACAGTCAGACCCGCTATAACCGGTATCGATAAAGAAACAAGAACCGTGCGCGAGGACTTAAAGTCAGTAGAGTTTTTATTTGTTAAAAGCCTATCAGAAAAAATTAAAGAAGCAAAAAGTATTGACAAAATAGCTGTTTCTAAAAGCATACATTTTGGTTAAAAATCCAAATGCTACCATCTCAAAGATAAGCTTCAATTTAAAACTCAAACAGTTTAAACGAAAAGCACAGTTCCAAGCGTAAAAACCGAGAATGCAGGGGAAATTCAAATGAGTTTGAGTAAGGTTGCTGAAAGACTAGAATACTATTTAGAAAATTGGTTAAAAATTACGTCAGACAACTGTACTTCGAATTGCATTCACACAAAGAAGTGCGTAGGTGCCAACAAACAATAGACTCACTAATAGTAAAGGCTTCCATTGAACCATGCAGACTAGAAACTTATTTTCTTTAGGTACCTAAACCAGATGGTTCCTCTTGCTTTATTTTAAATATAAGAACGCCCTATCGGTTAATAAGTTGCTTATTATATGATTCCCATTGATAGAGAATGTAGAGGGTATTTAAGTTTTAAATTATTAGGGAGACCTTTTCTGTTTACTTGTTTACTAATCGATTTAAACGTGAGCCCATTGATTTTCACGAAACTGATGAATCCTATTGTAAATTACTTAAGACCGAACGGATTCATGCCAGTAATCTTCCTTGACGATATGTTCTGTGTGGCTAAGAATTTTAAATCTTACGAAGAAAATTCCAGAAAACCAGTCGGCTTACTTAATTTTTTGGGACTTTTAGTCAACTAAGACTTCTTGCGTTTTCCTGCAGCCTGTTCAGCAGTAGTAGACTATTGAATGTTGTATACAAGATGCTTTGAAAGAGAAAACATTTTAGCATGACCCTCAAATAACTTTGATTACGATGGAAAGATGTTGATTTCAAGTAATGATCTCTGATTTAAATGGGGATCTTATTAAAACATCTGGACCTGGTAGGTGTCAACCGTTGCTAACTTTATCCCTTTACCAAAGTTCAGCCAAAGTACTAATGTACACGTAGCACCGAAAATAACAGAATATACTAGTCAATTATGGGAAAATGAAAATAAATTATTTCTACCGATTAACAGTCACAAGTGTCTGTGGTCATTATTTAATTATGACGAAATTGTCAAGAAATGCATCTATATTGGCAGCTTCAGCTAACGTTAAAGATAACGTTTTCCAGATTTCATAATCGGTCCATAACTGTAAACAATGATAACGGTACTATTGGTAAAAGGAAGCTCTTTGTAATTAAAAATGTTTTGATATAATTTTTCAGCACCCACTTTCTTAAAAAATCGAGTTTGTTTAATAAACAAAAGCCACTTCTCTGGGGATAAGTTTTCTTTCCCCTCGCTCTGAACATCGCGACATCTAGCGGGACGAGAGGAATACTACATTCTGTAATCTCTTTTTAAAGAGGCCTATTCATATAATTACGATCGAACTACATTTACAGGTGATTTAGTTTGATCGTTCGATTTAGAATTGGGTCAAAATCCATGTGTGGTATTTTCTTTTCTAAAGTAACTAAATGATTTTATTTTCAATACCTCAAAAGTACTCTCTTCCTTTAAAAAAAATTAAAATATAAAACATGCATGCTACTGGCGGTCCCAATACAAAACTTTAAGGGCTTGTGGAGAATAGATATGGCTTCTTATAAAAATTTTTTTTTTTAATTTGAAGAATTTACTAATGTGTAACTGTATACGCCGAGCTACAGCCTTATTTCGTGGTTTGATAGAGTTTAGTAATAGCTCAAAAGTACTTTCTTAATTTGTTTTTAGATTGAAAAATAAAAAAAGGTATGCATCTTTTTATCTGTCGAATCCGGCGTTATCCATCAACAATAGATTCGAAATTTTAATAGAAAATTCGACTAAGCACTTTGTAATAATTGGATTATATTTTTCAGTCAAAGAAACAATATTTTTACTGGTCCTGCACACACAACCCCTTGAAACTTCAATCATAATTATCATAAACAATATGAATAACACGTAACATAAAGGAATTGAGTGAAGTTAACATTTTGTTTTTGAGTAAAATACAAAAATTCAAATTTAAATCATTTTAAATACTTAACGTTACTTCTTTCTTCCTGCGCCCATAACCTGTTGAAACTTTAATAATAATTATCAGAAACAATATGAATAACGAGTATTATTTTAATAAATACAGAATGTTTATCCTTGTGACATTTTACTTCAAACGAAAAGACAGACATAAAGGAATTGAGTGAAGTTAACATTTTGTTTTTGAGTAAAATACAAGAATTCAAATTTAAATCATTTTAAATACTTAACGTTAATTCTTTCTTCCTGGGCACATAACCTGTTCAAACTTCAATAATAATTATCAGAAACAATATGAATAACACGTATTAATTTGATAAATACAGAATGTTTATACTTATGACATTTTACTTTAAACGAAAAGACAGACATTAAGGAATTGAGTGAAGTTAACATTTTATTTTTGAGTACAATACAAAAATTCAAATTTGAATAATTTTGAATACTTAACGTTACTTTCTTCAACAGGTGATGTCTAATGAATATGGATATTTCAACAAAAGACTGGCGGCTGTACAAGGCTCTTCTTGGAGGAAGACAGATGTGAAGATTAAAGAAGAAAAAATGAAAACTTTCAGTGTAAATTCGCCTTCTGAATTCAGAAAGGCGGCGGTTATTGCCAAATACTGTCTGATGAGATATTACAAAGACTTGTTTGGAACGTTACTTAAGTGTACCATTTATACAGCCATATCCGTACTTGTAGGACTGACATTTTTTGACTCTGGTACGGACGCTCGAAAAGTCCATATGAATATTGGTATGATGGTATTTCTAGTTTTGAGTCTCTTTTATTGCAGCCTAGTACCCGCGACTTTAAAATTTCCCCTTGAACTTCATATTATCAGGAAGGAGCACTTAAACGGCTGGTACAAAATCAGGTCCTATTTTATCTGCTTTCTTATCATTCATCTGCATGTTCAACTTTTTTTCATTACCTATTGTTTAGTTATTGTATATATTATGACTAGTCAGCCATTAGAATGGAATAGGTTTTTCATGGTCGAAATTATGACAGTTCTGATTTGCTTCATTGGAGAAGCAATAGGTCTAATTTGTGGTACTATGCTTTCTCCACTTGCGGGAACTTTTGCAGGAATTGTAGTTGGTGTAACAAGCATTTCTTTTTCTGGTTATTTTATATTATTTCCTCATATGAGCTGGTTCATGTACAACGTCAGTAAACTCGTGTTTTCAAGTTATTGTTTGGAAGGTTCACTTCAAGCTCTTTATGGGTACAATCGTGAAAAGCTTGACTGTCCATCAGATCAAGACATCTGCTTTTATCGATATCCCAAAGCCTTACTACTTGGAGTTGGGGTTAAGGAAGAGCAAATGTTTCTAGACACCACAGTTTTGATCACTCATGTCATATTTCTTCTAACCCTCGCATATTTTTTACTAAAATCGAAGGCATCGTCGATTTAACTTCTCTGATTTGAGCTACTTTGTTGCAAAGAATGTGCTATTGCACTTTAGATTCAGGAATCAATTAAGTCACTGTTAGAGAAAATATCCATAAATTTATAAAAATTACTGACAACTCAATAAATGCTTTTCGTTTCATATCACTCTGGTTTTCGATATGTGAAGTGACACTCTGATGCCATTTGTACCCTTAAGATGGAATTTAAAAAAATGAAACAGCGATATTGAAGGATACTATAATCAGAAATCAAATTAAATTTTCAGTCTATGCCCTTCTTTTTTATAATGTATATAATAATGATTAAAAAATACTATATCATACTAATGATGATTTTTAATCATCATTGTCGTATTTTCTCATTTTTCGTAGTCGGTGAGTGCTCTTATTAATAATTCTGGTGTCGGACGTTGAAATTTAGTCATCGTTATATTTTGAAATCACACTGGTGGGAGCAGTGACCAGTTTGGCGATTTTTATTCTGAAAAATAGTCGCATGGATATTTTCGTCACAAAGCGTATTTCGTCCCAAAATTTTTTTATGATAATTCGAGAACCAAAAAATATTCTATTATGTTCTGGGTTTCATTTTGGAGAAGAGATTTCAGACTTTGCAGAGTGAAATTTGAGAAACAAAAATTTGTCAATGGACGCGTTTCTAACGCTTTTTGAACAATGTCTCTAATTCTTTAGAGTTCGTAATAAATCTTGTATCATTATCTATTTTTATATTTCATGGAAGAAGCCAAGTTTAAAATACAAATATCAAAATTCAAAGTAATCTAGAAACATTTCTTCCAACAGCAACATATTGTATAATATAGAAAGCTGAAAACCTATATTGTTTTATTAAATAAATGATCACGAACTAATTATCATCATACGAGATAATAATTAAATATACGTAATAATGATTGTTACAATGTTATACGCCTCTAATTTTTCCGATAAGTCGAATAAATAAACCAAATTTATTACAAGGAAATAAAAGAGTTCGATAAAAAATAGATTCGGAATAAGGCTTTTCTTTGAAACCGTCAACGATTCAGAAATAGATCAAGAAAATTGAAAACATTTTATGTTTAAATTTTGTAAAATATCAACGTTTTGAGACCTTCTTCACCCAAAAAAAGGTTTTTTACGAATGTGTCTATATGTCTTCCTGTCTGTATTTTTGTTTGTCTGTATTTACGTAGGTCTGTCTGTGAGTGCGACAACTTTTGGAAAAATTAATTTTTGTGACCACTTTTTTCTAAGATTTAAAGATTCGATATGATACAGAAAAAGGCAAGAGAACAAAAATGTTGCGAAATCCCTACAATATTATCATAACAACTATACAAGATTCGAAAAAAGATGATTCCACAATAATTATGCACCCAAAAAATATCTGCAAATTTTGAATGGATTACTTTTTTTGTCACATGTAATTTATGTTTTATTCGTAAGAAAACAACATTAAATTTTTTTTTGAATGAATTATTATATAAGTTCTTAATATAAACAACATTAAATTTTTTTTTTGAATGAATTATTATATAAGTTCTTAATATGTCATTTCCTTTTAACCAAACAATTTTTTACTTTTTAATTATAAAATATCTCGACAAATGAAATAAATAATTTTCTACCAATCTTTAGTACTTATTCTCCTTGTGCCTGACAAAGAATGTCGATTTTTTATTTATTTTCTATTTTTTCTTTTTTTTTCTATATTAACCTGAAACTTATGAAGATTGCATTAAGCATTTATCTGGCGATTTTTTCAGGGCACCAGGGGCCCATAAATAAGTTCCTCGATTTTTTGTACCAGAATTTTAAATGAATTTTTGCATTAAAAGACAATTCATAACTGATAGGCTGACCTGGATACTTTTCTATTAACAGATGAAAAGTCTAGACGATTTCCTCTTAAAAATCGAAAATTTTCAACAGAAATTTTATATTTTTTTAGAAATATATTAAGAATGTCACATTTCTTGAAATAATGGAACTGGAAAAAATTTAAGATTTAATAATGTAAAATTTCGTTATTATAATTTCAATAGAAATCAATTATTTCTAAACAAAAAAAGAGAATTTTTAACAAAATAGTTAAATTTTCAACCAAACTTATAAATCTTTGATAAAAAAATCTGTTCTCAATAAAACATATAAAATTTCTATCTAAATAATTGATTTTCCGATTTAAAAACGGCGAGTTTTGAATAAAATAAGTAAATTTTCAACTGAAAAATATCAATTTTCAAGCAAAAATGGAATATATACATTTTTAGTTAACAAAAGTTAATTTTTAACAAAAAAAATGAATTTTGAACAACTTTTTAACGAAGAAAATAAACTTTTAAGTGAAATGATAAATCACCAATAAAAAAATTTTAACCAAATAGTTGAATTTTCATGTCATAAGATGAATTTTCTGCCAAAAGAAGACAAAATTTTCCACCACATCTTTTTTGAAAACATAGTTAAAATTTCAAACAAACATATGAATCTTGAAGGAAGAAGATTAAATTTCTACCAAAAAAAGATAAATTTTCGAAAACCAAAGAAATAAAATATTAATCGAAGGGATTAATTTTCTACCAAGAAAGAATCATTTTTAATAAATTACAATTATTTGTAACCAAATATTTATAAAAGAAACCTTAAATTTTCTAACCTAATAATTAAATTTTCAATCAAGAAAGTCTAATGTTTGACTTAAAATAAGACAAATTTTCAACAAAAAAAAAATTTTAAACTGAAGAAATTTTCTCAACGAAATGATTAAAAAGGCCGAAAATTTATCATTATTTATGACTCTTGACGATAAAATAAAAATGGTCAGTTATAGCACTTTCAAAATTATTAAAAAAAAAACGGCAATTAAATTTTAAACCAAGCAAATGAACTTTCAACAAAAAAATTAAATGTTTGTAAAAAGAAATTGGTAAAAAATTTAATTACATTTTTATTTAACAACATTCATTTAAAGAAAAACTAATTTTCAATCGAAAAGATTTTAAACCAAACAAATGAACTTTCAACAAAAAAATTAAATGTTTGTAAAAAGAAATTGACAAAAAATTTATTTACATTTTTAGTTAACAACATTAATTTAAAGAAAAACTAATTTTCAATCAAAAAGATTAATTTTGAAGCAAAAAGATTTTAAACCAAACAAATGAACTTTCAAAAAAA
>JAAAKG020017783.1:0-20511 GCA_010014905.2 Druon quercuslanigerum
AGTTTTCTATTATTAGCAGTACAACTGTCATTCTTTCATATTTCCTTATAACGCAACATGTGTTTTAAATTATATTTTTCATCCTCAAATAACGGTGAAATCTTCCTGAACAGAATGCGTGCTTCTTTGACTTCCTATTTTCTTATTCGGCTATTTCTTTTCTCTGCCAAGACTTAAAATGATTAATTATTTGCCGATAAATATTCATCCGATTTTAGTTATAGTATTACGGCTTTAAAGAAGTTTACTGCTAGAGTATGAGCATAGATTCAGAAAAAAGTAAATAAGATTTCAGATTCTTCCATTTAAAACTTGTATTTAGAATTAGAATTATAATTACCTACTAGGATGGATTTACAATGAAAGTATACGTAAGGAATAATTAAAATAATCTTTAGGCTTCAGACGATTTAAAAATTTCACATGGGACGTGAACAATCCCGAGATTTTCGTTACGTAAGCTTTTCCAGAAATGAATAAAATAGTCATTTCGGACAGTTTTGTTTGACGAAACAATGGGGTTCACTTGTTACAGTCATAATTACATAGTTACAATAGTGATTGAGAAGTGCGTGTTGCGTTGAGTTATCGTGGATTATTTTCTCCTGGTGTGTTAATCAAATGCTCGCGCGCGTTTGCAGGAAATGATTAGGATAAATTAAAAATTAATACTTCCAGGCTAGAGATATATGAATGAAGTTTTCATTATCGTTTCATTAATTAGGATAATTTTAGAGGGTTTTGAACCTATAAGTTCAAATTTGCATTTATGAGATTTAAAGCTTTTGAAATTCAAGTTCAAATTTTTAAAGTTTCAAAATGGAAGAAATTCAGAACTTTTTCATTTGAAACTAATTTAAATGGAAATTTCGTTTGCTTGAGAAAGATATTTCTTCAAGTTTTAGACTCTTAATGATTTCAACTTTTTAGAAAGAGGGAGTTTGTGAAAAAACTTATATATTTAAACTCTTATAATCGATATGAATCTAAATTTTAACTTCACAATGTTAAATATTTCAAGTTTTTAATTATTTATTTCTGAAAACCTTGTGTTTCAAATGTTGTTCCAAGTGATAAATTAATCAATATTAAAACGGATTTTTTGAATTTTTTTTATTGACACTTTATACATTTGATAATGTAAAAATCGTCGGTAGCGATAAAATTGGACCAATTTTTAATCGAATCTTTCATTATTCTGTAAATTTATTTCCATTTAAAAACATTAAAAACTGGAAATTTTTTTTTCGAGGTCTGTAATATTTAGTCAGTTTTCAATGCTTCATTTAACATCTATTAAATTTTGATTTTGATTGGAAAACAAGGGACCAAATGCATGGGATTCGGTCAATTTTTGGCCTATTTTGGGAACATCTTCGTTAAAACTAATTTTTTCTATATAAGTGTATTAGAAAATAGTTTTTATTTGTTCAGAACTATTTAATGTCATAATAAAAAGATAGTAATTATTACGCATTATGAAGATATTACAAAAATAAAGTTTCGTTCCTTGCATTTGGTCCATTGTTTTCCCTCTCAGTTTTAACAAAGTGAAGTTAGTTGATGGTTGAAGTGAAAATACCTATTGGGGCCTTTCAATAACTAATTGACGCTATTTTGAACACTTTCACAAATTCGAAGATCCCTCTCATGCTTTAGAGTTCAAATTTTTACTTGGATTTCACCTAATAAACGTTTAAAATAAAATACAAAACGTACGTGCATCGTAATAATAAATAAACTTATAAATAATGCTAATTTTTTTTTTAAGCATTTCAAAAAATGTGTATACAAATTTATATTTTCCATGTGATGTCCATGATGTCCATTTTGTACCCCCCCCCTTCGTCGCGGTTCTATGTATTCACAATTTAAAATTGTCCGTGCATCGTAATAATAAATAAACTTATAAATAATGCTATTTTTTTTCAAGCATTTCAAAAAATGTGTATACAAATTTATATATTCCATGTGATGTCCATGATGTCCATTTTGCACCCCCCCCCCCTTCGTCGCGTTTCTATGTATTCACAATTTAAAATTGTCTAATTTTTTACGTTTGTAGTTTGTAAATATAGGCGTTGAATAAATTTCAGTTGAGTCATTGAAGATTCAACAGTGTTATTTGAAATTGGATTTTTTAACCCTCAAGTGCTATAGCGGGTCTAGTTAAACGGGAAATATTTCAGTTTTAAGTTTGCTTGGGTCTGTTTGACCCGTTCTTGGTGGATTGAAAAATTTCAAAGTTTTAGCACTTGAAGATTAAAAGTGAAATAATTAAACGGGTATTGTCAAGTCGGAGGAAATCTTCCCAAGTCACTTGAAATGGGTTAAAATGTTTTAAACTCTTTCAAAAGCAATTAAAATTTCTCGAATGCATTTTAAATCTTTGATATAATTCGGAAATCCTTCAAAATCCCTTCAAATCTTCGAAATCCCATTAAAATCCCCTCACATCCTTTAAAAGTCGTGAAAATATTTCGACATCTCTTGAATTTCCTAAAATCTCTTCAAAGTTTCTTAAAATCACTTAAACTTCTTAAAATCTTCTTCAATCTCTTAAAATCTATTGAAATCTCTTAAAATATTTTATAATTTGTGGAATAAAATCTCTAAAAATCTTCGGAGATCTCTTGAAATCTTTTAAAAACACTTCAAAATGGTGAAACCTCTCCTAATCCTTTGAAATCCTTTGAAATGTCCTCAAAATTTTGTAAGCCTTTGTAATCTTTTGAACTACTCTAAGAGTTTTGTAATCCTTTGAAATATTTTGAAATCCCTTGAAATGTCATGATATCCCAAAAAGCTTTTCACTTCAAAATATTTACATTTTTTTAAATCGCTTGAAATCTTTAAAAATCTTATTTACAGTGAAAATAATTGATATATTGAGTAAAAAATGAAAAATCTTACGTACAAAAGGTCGGGGGGGGGGGGTGACAAAAATCTTTGAAATCCTTACAATAAGAGGGAGAGGTTCTAGAATTCCTAGCATCATTCGGACATAATTAATATACGTTCCTTATACGTTCCATCAATAGAAACCCAGTGTGCACAAAATTTGGCGACGTCTTTACGACATCGTTACGATATCGTAAAGAGACATTAAAGGCATGGACATAGGATGTCGTAAAGTTGACGTAAAGATGACGTAAAGTTGACGTAAAGATGTCGTAATTATGTCGTAAAGGCGTCGTAAAGACGTCGACAAATTTTGCGCCCGCTGGAAACGTTATAAACAATAAGTTTTCAAAAAGTCTTTCAAAATTCAAAAATTTCAAATAGAAAGATTTGAACAATTTTCAATGCTTCATTTGTAATCAGTTTAATTAGGATAAGAGCTGTGGTTGTCCTAAATTAAAATTTTTTAAATTTTAAATGCTTCATTTTTTTTTAATGTGTTTGGCAGTCTTTAATTAATTGTTTTATTTTGAGATTTGTTTAATTCAACATTCAAATATTTTGAATGTTTCTCATTTGTCCTTCAAGTTTTATTAAGATTTGAATCATAAAATATTTAAATAACCGTTAATTTATATCCGAGATTTGAGTGGGCACCCTGAAAATGTGAATTCCTGATCTTCAATTCAATCTTTATTTCAGATACATGAGAATGAAATCCTTTAATTTTGTATGAGGTTACAAATTAAAAAATTACAATTCCAGTCGAATAATAAAATTTTTAATTTGATCAATGAGATATTTATCTTGAGTATAATTTTCAAGAAGAAATCGAAGCAAATTCAAAACTGCATTCCAAGAATTAGTGTCCTCAGAAATATCCAAACCGGTTGAAAGTCTACGTAGGGAATTTTTATATTTTTTTATTAAATTTGTTTGTCGCGTAAGCGATGTAAGCATATTAAACCAAGCCGATCAAACCGATCGAAATACCGGTTAGGTATTATACAGAAGAAACTGTAGAATCGCGAGTGCCTTCGCGTTAGCTCACGCAAGGTGAAAGCGCATATTACGACTTCTCAGTCACGGCCGAGCCGCGACGGTGTTCGCAGGTCGTTTTTGTTTCGTTTATATTAAAAGTGAATAAAATTGTTATTCGAAACGTGTCTTCGAGACGCGCGACAGCCCGACAACACAATTATTCACGTGGACTGGGGCAAGGACTCTCTTCGGGGTGCATATTCCAGGAACGGTCAATCAAGCCATGAAGAAGAAATGAGACAGGGTCCTAAGACACTTTCGCGTCGACCCAATACCCAAGGTTCGTAAAGAAGCTGATCTGATCCGAGGTCGCTTCCACAATCATAATCTTGTTGAATTCAAAAGTATTTCCTTGAAAAAATTAAAAGGAAAGTCCATATTCAAAATTTTTCATTTTAGAATCAAGAATTGAATTTCGAAAGATTATTTAGAAACATTAGATTTTGAATTCTACGATTTGTTACAAGCGGTAAACAAACTTAATTTGATAGAGAAGCCTTAATGTAAATTCCAACTACAAGTTTTTCATTTCACATGCTGCTGAAGTACGGTTTAAATATTTCAAGTATTGCTTAGCAAGTAAAAAGTCTCGTGAACCTCGTAACGTAAGTTATGTAAGAATTAAATAATATTTTTGTCATACGACATACCAGACAAAGAAAATAAGTCAATTATCCATGATTATCTGTAATTAAACAATCACTTATTGGTTTAATTAAAAGGGTTTTCAAATGAAAAATTCTGAATATAGATATTCATTACTTGAATTCTCGAAATGTAAGGACTAGAAAGTAAACTCATGATTAAAAAGCAGTTTTATAATTTATTTTTAATTCATATTATTTGCTATATGTAATTAATATTTATGTATTGTGTTTGAGTAATTACCCATTTTTTAATGTTCAAACTCGTTTAGTTTTAATCAAAATTATACGAGTAAATTATACTCCACTTTCACTTAAAAATCGTATATTAAAAGTATTTGTGAGTTTCATTGATCTGAAGACCGTTACTTCGATTGACCTCAATTTGAAAGATCAAGTCTTTTTTCAAATGTTATTTCTTGTTTAAAATAACTGCTATTATGTAATTTGTGAATCAAGTGCTAGTAAAGTTTGAGTTAAAAATAAGAACATTTAAAATTTGGATCTAAAATTGGAAATGATCCAGAGGCTTACGAATTGCAAAATGTAACTTAATTTTAATATAAATTCAAATTGAGCCACTTAAGGAGAAAACTTTCGATTAAACAAGATATTTTGTGGTCTCGACCGAAAAGGATTGGAGAGAACCAGGTTTTATGAGATCATGATGGCTGACCTTGAGAATGATTTCAAGTGGCCGTCAGCCTTGGATATGGCTCGGTGATATTAGTTGGACCCACAGAGGAAACTGCAATTGCAACATGTCACCACGTCAAGGAAGGCCCCCAATTTCAACAGGCCCGAGGACTCGTTCAGCTTCGAGTGGTCGACCTAGATGAAAACACCGACACCCAGGAGACGTCCTGTTACGTTTCAGAAGGTTCATCGAGAGACCGATTTTAGAGTAAAAATTAGAGCCTAATTTTAATATTTCCAGAATTTTTTCATTTTTTATTTTGAAAACCCCTGGAAAATGTGAAACAAACACGAAGAAATAATTGTTTATCAATTATTTTCATTAAATAGTTTCTTCTAATCAAAACGATTCAAACTTGAAGCAGGATTTGTATGTAAATTTAGTCCGAATATATTATGTTTCCTGAAGTTAAGGATGTTTATTTGTTGTCTCACCGCAAGTTTTTGAAACAGTTTATACAATCGAGGAGTATAAATATAAGGTCAATACAGAACAAAGCTTTTAATATGTAATAATTATTTACAGCTTATTATTAATATTTGAGTTATCCCCGAAGAAATCGGTCTAAACGAAAAGCTTCCAGCATAGGGGTAAAAAAAAATCATCCTATTTTTCTTATTTTTAACTAATAATGTCCACAAAAAAGAAAGCTATAGCACTTACTAAAAAATCTTTAAAAAATCTCAAAAATCTAAAAAAAACCTAATTTTTCACATTTTGTCACTTTGTAATTGATGCTGTTTGTAAAAAGAGGCCTCACTACTAAATTTTCAATTTTTAAAAAAGAAAAAATGTTTTTGTAATTTTCATTAATAATAACATAGTAAATATTTTCAAATAAGACTAATTTCTTAGAGAGAAAAATAGATCTACCTTTTTGCTAAGATCTCTTTTCCACGATGCATATTCTATATGCCTTTTTTGGGAAATTAAGCATAGTTTTCCGTAGTTATTATTACTGAATACATTTATCTCTATTTTTTTTACTTAAGACTCATGACTTGAACACTGTTAGAGAAGAATTAAAATAATCTGAAACTATTTATCTTGAGTTCAACCTCTTGTTTTTATGATAATTAGATTTGTTTTCGACAGCGAGGTACAGGTCATGATTTAGCTGGTATTTTCCTTTCCTAAATGGCATTTTAATTCATTGTATTATTTTATTTTTTTAAATAATTGCTTTTTGAGAATCATAGTACTTATTAGTCCCATTTCGACAAACCGCTGCAATTATGGACATACAAAATAAAATAAAACTCTGACATAAAATTTTTTTTTTGATTTTTATTCTACATGCCAATATTATCAATTTGAAACATCCTCGAAGAAAATCGGATTACACGAAAAGCTGTCTTTAAAAAAGGGACCTTAAAAATAAAATTTTTTCCATTTTTCATAGTTTCCAACAAGTGATATAAAAATAATTAAATTCTGTGATAATAAATTTTATTTTTTAAATCAGTTCTACGTGTCCGGAGCTTAAATTTGAACAATCTCCGCAGAAAATCGGACTGAAAATAAGCTTCCAGCATAGATGTCTTCTTACCCCCCCCTCCAATTATTTATTATTTAAATAATTGGAATTTCATTATGTAGCACATTTCTTCCACAGATTTTAGTAGTTTTCTACGCTCTTTTTGGATTAAGAAACCTAAAAATCATAATTTTTGGATTCAGTATTCTTAATTGATAGCTAATTTTGAATTTGAATTTTATTTAAAACCAAATACGTTATCAATGATAAATATTGAATAAAAATTTGAATTTTTTTCTAAAGATTAAAGCGGTCCAATATAAAAGCTGAAACAATAAGCAATTTTTTAATTGTTTCGAATTCAAACGCTTTCAAGATTTTTGCTAAATTTAGACCTGGGTGCTTCAAATTTTTAAGAATTTGAAATTCTGATCCTTGCAATTTAAAATTATTCAAATATGGAATCTTTTGTTCAAAGAAATTTCCAATCTAAAGGCTACCAATTTAGAAATAACCAAGTTTGTAGCCTTTACAACTTTTCGAAATTGAAAATTGAATTTAAAATCATTTGAACCTGGATTTTTTCCCTCAACAAATTTAAAATTATAAACTGTTTAATTTTTCAATTTTTCAGTTAGGTGCTAAAATTTGAAAACCCTTAGCTTTAAAGAAAATTTAGATTTACTTAATCTAAGGTACCAATTTTGAAGCAAAGATATATTTCGAACGAATTTACAACTCAAGTGTATATTTTTTTAACCCGAATATAAAAACAAGAAATTCTGAAGTCCTATTTTCCTTTTAACCATTTGTCCATAAATACATACCAAGAAATGGCAGTCAAAGTAGTTGGCACTTTATGACAGCGACTTCGAATGTTTTTCTTTCACTAACAATGTACTCACTACTTATCTCGTACCTTTGTTTGCTTTTAAAGCATACCAGAACCATCATACGCAAAAGGCATAAGCGATAATCTATTATTACATCCATCTACCTCTGTTCTACTAATCCTCGTTCCAGATTTATCAACCCTGATCTTGATGAATGATGACTTACGAATAACCTTATGAATCGCTCATGATATCTTCTCAAAGCACGTATGACAATAATGTAATGCAGTCATCATTACAAAATTTTGTAAATTCTACAAACTGTATTTACAATTTTATTTTATTCCCAAGGAGGACAAGTGAGAAATTTAAGAGAATTTTTTCAAAATTTCCTCAGACCTGCTGAATCAAAAAATGGTTGTATTCTAAGAAAGCTATATCATTTTAGAATTTTTCAAATTAAAATGATTTTTAAATTTCAAACCTTATACAAAACGCGAAGAGACAAAGTTGAAACTTTTCTAAAAATCGTCTATGTTAAGAACTAATTATGTACCCTCGTTCAGGGTGGCCGCAGGTCAGAAGAAATCCTGAAAATCAGGGAAAAGTTACTGAATTTTGAGGGTCAGGAAAAATAGAGGGATTTTGGAAAAAAAGTGTAAAAGTCAGGAAATTTCTTTAAGAAACACTTTCAGTAACTGTCGAGAATAATCAGGATTGAATTGAATTTAATGAAGTTCTGTAACTATTTTAAAATTTTCTTGGTTTCTTTCGAAATATTTTAGGATATTTTAAAAGATGCGAAGAAATTTTAAATAGATTTTAAAGGATTTTGAAGATTTTGGGGCATTTCGAAAGATTCAAAAGAATTTGTAATGAACTGTAATAATAAATAGGTATTCTACAGTATTTTCAACATTTAGAGTATTTTTAAAACTTCCAAGGAATGTTCAAAAGCTTTAAAATATTCCAAGGGATTTCAAAAGGTTTCAAAGGATTTGAAATATTGGAGGGTATCTCCAAAGATTACAAGGTATTTTCAAAGCATTTAATAATTTTCAAGGAATTCCCAATGGTTTTGGTGATTTTAAGGGACTTTACAAAAGTTCTATGGGGTTTAAAAGAATATTCTAGAATTACGAAAAATGTGGAACAGTTTTATAGAACCTAAAAGGATTTAGGATATTTTGGAGATTCCAAGTCTTTTATCAGATTTCCGAAGATTTCAATGATTTTAAGGGATTTTTAAAGCTCTCAAGATATTTCAATATATTTTTCAGGATTTCAGAAAATATCACATTTCATGTCATTTAACGGGATTTTATAATATCTTAATTTAGATAGAATTTTAATGTTTTTGGATATTTTAAAGGTTTCCAAAGAATATTCAATAGGTTTTAATAATTTAAAGGCATTTTTAACAAATTGAAAAGAATTTGAAATATTTGAGGGAATTTAGGGTATTCTAAAAGATTTCAAGCAATTTTCATTTCGTTTCAGTAATTTAATGGGATTTCAAATGATTAAAAATATATTAGGATATTTTTTTAAAACCCAAGGAATTTTCGCGAGCTTTTAAAAATAGCAAGGAATTTTATAAGATCGTAAAGGGTTGACATATTTGAAGGTATTTTAAAAGATCACCAGGAATTTTTAATTCGTATAAGTCATTTACTGGGATTTGAAAGATTTTAAATACTTTAGGGTATTTTAAAAGATTCTAAGGCTTTTTAAAGAAATTTTAAATTTTTCAAGGGTTTGAAAAGATTTAAATAGACTTGAAATATTTCAGAAAATTGTAAAAGATTTCAAGGAATTTTTAATATCTTTCATGAATTTAAAGCGATTTCAAAAAATTTCAAAGCATCTTAAATCTTTTAGGATATTTTTTAAAATCCCAAGAAATTTTTGCGAGATTTAAAAAACTATAATCGATTTCAAACGATTGTAAAGGATTTGAAATATTTTAGGGCGTTTTCAACGATTCCAAGGCAGTTTTAAGAGATGTTAAAAACATTCCATGCATTTGAAAAGGATTTTTATCAAACTTTTTAAAAAGCCTTCAAGGTATTTCGATAAATTTTCCTAGAATTTCAGTAAGTATCATCTGATTTCATACAATTTCACGTTATTTTATAATATTTTAATGGATTTCAAAGAATTTATTCACAAAAAGTGGGATATTGGGTAGGGTCTCAAATATTGGAAGTAATTTTGAAATATTTTTTACAATTCATTTGAATTCGTTAGGAATTCATCCTAAATTCACAGAAATTTTTTTAATTTTTGTTTAATTCATCCTAAAATTTTTTTAACTCACTTGGAGTTGTTAGGTATTGAATCAAATTCATTTAAATTCCCTTGAATTTTTCAAAACTAATTTCAAAGTTAGTAAGTTCAATGAATTTTTCATATTAAGGAATTGTTTTAAATTTACTTGATTTTTTTTTTAATTTACTTTGACTTTTCATAAATTTTATCTAATTCTTCATATTTCCCTCAAATTTCTCTAAATTCACTCCAATCTTACTGAAATAAATTGATTTTTTTGGATTTTTTATATTTTATAAATTTATTTAAATTGTTTTGTCAAATTTTCACATTTTCAAGTAAATTAAGATGTGGCCGCCTTTAGAATAATAATTGCGAAGTGTATATTTTTTTATTTTAATTTTTGTTAATAATGATAAGAGAAAATGAAAATATAGTCAGGGAAAAACTATGGAATTTTGAAAATTAAATTTTGCGGCCACCCTGCCTAGATTAAATTATTTCTAGATCAAACCTCTGAATATGTTTTAAGCAAGTTTCTTTTCAGATTCAACATCAGATGATAGCAACTATGAAACGCTCTACGCCTATCAATTTGATGACTTCAGTACAGATTCCGAAGCTGAAACTGAGACTTCTAATAACTCTAGAATTCCAACCACCTTGAACCAGAATCAAGTTATAAATTCCTGTCTTGAACCTCCAACGAGACCGACACCACCACCTCCCAGGGAAGCGAGTTTGACCCAAACTTTAGGAAGGAGGATGAAAATGCTCCGAAGGACCTGGACAATCACCAAAGGAAGCTTGGGACGAATACGAAGAAGAACTTCCGGAGAAGATCATGTCTTTGAAACTAGCAATGACCACGTCGTTGCTAGCAGTGATCACAGAAAATATTTCAGCTTCAAAAAACATTTTAGAAAAGGTCTTACTGGTCTCTCAACTTTTTATTTGGAGAACAATCAAGAAAATGGAAATTCAAAAGAGACGAATAGTAATAGCAAAGAGGAAATTTATAGCAATAGTAACTGGTACTCGCAAGTTGGACTTTGGAGGGATGACAGTAGTTCTTTGCAATCTGAAGCTAATAGTGCTGGTACGTTTAAAAATAATTTTTTTCCAATTAATTACCTACAAAGCCTTAGGGGCCATCCATAAATTACGTAACACGTTATTTGCTAATTTGCCCTATGCCATAAAACAAGTAGTAAAAAATGGTTTAGATTCACCCACTCGCCTATGTTACGTATTTTTTCCAAATGTTTTCAATCATATTTTATTAAATAACATTTAGTTACTTATTACCCGAGACACCGCCAATTCCCAAGTAATTAGAAGCTTTTAAAATGAAAAGAAAGCAAATTAAAACAATGTGGAACATGAAAAAAGGAGATGTACATATACAGCTCTCAAATTAAAGCATATAAACGACTGTTGCATATAGTGGAAAAATTTTCATGAAAAAATTAATTTTTTTTTTAAATTACTACCTATTTTAACAAATATTTAGAAAAAAATCGGTCAAAGTTTTGAAAGACTTCAAAAGAATAAAACATATTTTCTGAAGATTCCTAAGAAATTATTCATTTTAGATGTTAATTTTGTTTCTGAGATAGAGACATTTTTTTCACAATCTTAAGATTTATCAATATTTTAATAATATTGATATAGACCAGTAGACAAACAAAATTAACATCTAAAATTAATAATTAAATATTATCTGGACAATAAACCTAAGATCAACAATTCCTAAGAACACTGAAAATAATTGTTTATTCTTTAAAAGTAGTTTTAATAGAATATTTAAAAAGATCTAAAAATATTTCCAAAATTGTCAACAATGAAACAAAATTTTGATGTTTGGAGATTTTAAAAGAAAATTTGGAAATATCTTTAGATCTTTTTGAAAGATCTTTTTAAATATTCTATTTAAATTACTTTTTAAGAATAAAAAATGATTGTATTTTAATAAATGGCGGCTTTTTTTCTGGAAAAATATTCTGTATAAGCCCTATTGTTTCCAATTTTAAAAATAACAAAATAATCTTAAAATATAATTATTTGTTTACAACATTTTTTCTAAAAAAAAATTATTCTAGCGATTTAGAGCCATAGAAGAAGTCATAAAAGCCATCTTAAGAAGCGGTGGCCAGAAAAAATTAAATTGCAGAAACATGGTTAAAATTATTTTTTTTTTGTCTTGTAAATTTTAACATTTCTCGTAAAAAAAATGTTTTTTATTTGGGATAACATCAGTTACAATATATTGATTCTTAAAATCATAGAATTTTTTTTTTCTTCAGATATCTGCCTTTTGGCACGACTCAAATTAGGGTTAATTAAAAGTTCATCAAACTGACAAATTATATGAGGCAATGAGTCTTACCTGTCTAAAATTTAATCGCTGTCAGGTAGAAAGTTTAATACGAGAGCTTTCACGTAGTTAATTAGACTTCCGTCTGTTTGTCAATCAGTGTTAAAGATCTGAAGATTATTGTTTTGTCTTTCGTTGAGAACCGAGGCTTATTGTTTACTTCCTTCTACGTCTTAACGTATAATATGCGAGCAGGTTCGAATCGAGTTTTCATACCCTATTAGTACATCAGTCTCGTTTTCATAAATAAATAAGTATATTTCTTTTCATTTTTCACTTCTGCTGAGAATGTGTATGAAGTCGGGCGAATCTTACTGAAAGGGAAAATTTAAACCTCAAAAGGGAAAGTACAATTCTTGAAAGGAAAAAAAACTTCAGAACTTGCACGGAAATTAAAATAATTGTAGGACAATTTATTTTCAGATCACTACAGTGTTTTAGCCGAGGAACCTCTGTATCAATTTTACGCAGCAGCTGCTGCGAGGGTTGCGTTTGAATCAGATTCTGATGGATATGAAGAGGCAAGCTTAAAAAAGATATCAATTACCAAAAAAATAAGGAAGATGTAAATTTGTTTTTAATTTCAGGTGGAAGATATAACTCCTTCCTCAGCAGCAATGGAACTTGCGAAACCTGGACATCGAACTCTATGGTGTCAGACACCTCAAGTTATTCATAGTGGCCTTCTACGTAAGTTTATTATTCGTAAAATATTTGAAGGAATTATAAAATAATAAATAATAGTACTTCAAGAAATAAATTAATATTATCTTGCAGAGAGATTATCTCTCGAGGAGAGGAGGATTCAGGAAGCGAAATTCGAAATTGTGACATCGGAAGCTTCGTATCTAAATTCGTTAAGGGTTCTAGAAAACGAGTTTGTAAATAACAATGAATTAGTCAACGACATTCTAACGCCAATGGAACGAGATAAACTTTTTGGGGGAGTTTCGAGTGTTTTAATGTCTTCAGAAAGATTTTTAGCTGAAATGGAAAATGTGTGGAAAGACGACTCAATGTTGTTAGGTTTGCCAGATGTTTTGCTCAAACATGCAGAAAGGTGTCTTGCCATATATGTTGCTTATTGTTCAAGTCAAGTGAGCATAGATACTACCTTAAAAGAATTGAGGTAATAATGTTCTTCTTATGGTTTTTAATTCTCTTTTGATGAGAATGAAAAAACAAATTCGTCTATATTATACTCGAATTTATTTTTTTTTCAGAGCGAGGAAAGGTTTGAAATTTTTAGAAGTCATCTCTAGAATAGAGATGCGACCTGCTTGTCAAAGCCTCTCGCTGCATTCTTTTCTGATGCTGCCAATGCAACGAGTAACAAGGTAATAAAATAAATTTTAATGGATAATAGAAGAATGGGAAACTAGGGGTAGATTGGTGATTAATTTTTTTTTCAGACTGCCTTTATTAGCTGATGCTGTTTTATCAAAGTTACCTATGGATCATCAAGAGAGAGCATCTTGGGAAAGAGTTTTGTCGAATCTAAGTTATGTTGTTGCAGAATGCAATGAAGGAGCGAGAGCTGCCAGTCAACTCATTGAAATGGAAGCTCTGGCCAGGTAAGTGTAAGCGAATCTGTTGGTGTGGCCACTCGCAACTCTGAAAAAAAATTGCTGGACATTTCCCGATTTTCAATCTTTCTTTAAAGTTATTTAAATTTGAAATATTAAATGATCAAATCTAAACAATTTATTATTAAGGATATTGAAAAAGGAATTTCTAAAGAAAGAAATATTGTACAAATTCGATGCTTTCAAATCGAGAATTCGAGAGATTGAGAAAGAATCTCTAAAAACTGTTCAACTATTCTCACTTTCATTTTTAAATTCTACAAGATTGAGCGATTAAAATGGTCTTATTTATAAATTTTCAATCCATAATTATTCAAGATTGTTAGTTTTCAATTTAATTATTTAACTATTAGGTAAGAGTTTAAAATTGTCAAAATTGAAATGGTTTTTAAATGGAATTATTGTACAATAAAGCTTAAATTGCAGAATTTACTTTATTTTTGGCTTGAAAATCCAAGTCTTTGTTCGAAAATTTAACTATTTTGTTACAAGTTCGACTTTTTGGTTCGAAATTTTAACTATTTTGTTGTGAATGCAATGGTTTGGTTAAACAAAGCTCGTATTTTATTTTGATGGTTCAACTATTCGATTGAAAATTACCTTCTTTGTTAAAAATCCGTATTTTCGGGCTTAAATGTCAACTTTTTAGCTAAAAAAATCGACTTTTTAGCTTGAAAACTCAACTCTTTTGTTGAGAATTCATAAAAAATTCACATTTATTCAATTTCAAGCGCTGACGGATTTTACAGATTTGTTTTTGATCATTCTAAAATTATGATAATTATTAAAGTATTAAAAATCGGCCATGTGTAATTCTGCTATATTAAACAATTGAAATTTAAAACCAAATAGTTTAGTTTTTTTTAAATTTGAGGGTATTGAATTTTAAATTCTTCCAAAATTGAAAAAGTGATATTGTACATTTTCAAATTATGAACTTTCTGTATTAAACGAGTAACAATATAGAGATTTAAAAATTACAATGTTCGACCATTAACATTTTTTTGTTTTAAATCTTTAAAATGCAACCATTTAAAATTAAAAGTTTTTCCAATTGTGAAAGTGCTCATTGAAATCGTAGCCTGTTTAAATAAGTTCAAAACAAAATTCGTTCAATCACATATTATTTTATATAATATCAAGTAATATTTCAAGTTAAAGCTAAAAATTTAGAAGTTTAAAAATGTTAGGAAATTCTCGGTGATTTCTCGGGTTAATAATGTTGAAGATTTCACTATCGAAATAAAATTGTTATTTATTTTTCAGAAAATTAGAATACTCGCCCAAGGTACCGCCTGTGGTTTTAAGGGACAGGAAACTCATTCGCAGTGGGACAGTGGTACAACTGTTAATGAAATCCGACTCTGAATACAAGCTTACTTTTGGAAAAAAATTCCAGAAAACTCCTCTCTATCTTCTCTTGCTCACTGATTATCTTCTAGTCACAAAACTGAAAGCGAAGTGAGTGAATCCATAATTATTTATAATTAAATCGCCAATAACTCAAGATACCTTTTGTTTAAAAGGTCACGAAAAGTATTTGTATTTGTATTTATTTATGAAAAGTTCCTAGGGCCAAAAGTCCCATGATTACGAATATCTTGGCTATTTTGTCGAAATTCTGGTCAGTTTTGGTTCAATTTTTTAAACTATTTAATTATTTATGTACAAAGAATGTTATAAAATCATTTTCAGTGGGAAAAACTTAAACTTAAACTAAATTTACAGTGTTAAAAACGATTTATTTCTTAACGAAACTGACATATTTGCATGTTTATCACACAGCATCTTTTGATCAGAAATTTTTTTAATATATCGAGTTTAGATCTCTTGAAAGGAAAAAGAAATCAGCCGATCGAATGAAAACTTCTTTCCGAGAACTGCTATTAAAAAATTGCGTTTTTTAAAGGAAACTTTACTAAAATAAATCTTTGTTTGTATCAAACAAATATTTGTTTGATCTTATATCAGAGATAGAATTTGTTTGATTCAAATAAAATTTGTTAAGTTAAGCCATGGTGGGTATTAATTCAATAATTTTTTTGGAATCAATAAAAAATATTTTTTGAATATATAAAAGAAAGAATTTGTTTCATTCAAACAAACATTTTTCTGAGTGATATTTTGGACTTTTTACTTGTTAACAAAAAATCATGCAAGTCAACCAATGACCTAATTTTTCCTAAAACTTTTTCAAATCCAATACCTGCCATTAATAACATTGTTTATTGTTTATAGACTCTTTAGCTTCATTTTTGTAACAATTGTTGTAAGTAAAAACCCTCAATGAACAGAATTGATTAAAAAAAAATTTCGTCATCTTTAACAAAAGCTAAAACTTTTTACCCTCGTGACACTTTATCGTACCAGCCATTCATAAATACCTTAAAAAGTGTCATTACCTCTGTTAAAATTTTTAATAACTGCTCCTTATTTTTTTGACCATTGTTATTAACAAAAACCCTCAATTAATAAAATCGTTTTCCCACATTTTTATCATTAATCTTTGGTTTTTTTCCTTATGCAGAAGATACTTTGAGGTCTCTTTAAATTAAAATTGGTAAAATTTAACTAATTACCAGTGATATTTTACAAATTCAAATAGCGAAAAGCGGGCCAACAAATCTTAGTAGCAAAAAAAAAATTTACTTAGGAGTGTATGTAATAATTAAAAAAGGTCATAAAAATGGAAAACGTGCAAAATATAAAAGTTTAATAAAATAATGCGATGGTACATGTAGCATTCTTAACTCTACAGAAAAAATAGGAAAGTCATACATGCTGTAAAATGACGTAGCCTATCTTCAGTTTAAAAACATTTCCTTATGTTTGTTTGAACAAAGTTCAGAAAAACAAGAACTTTATACAATCTTAAAATGACAAGGGATCAATGGGCTCGAAAATAATTATGTATATTCCATGCTCTTTGTGCTACTTTTCAACAGAGTTCTGTTTTCAATTAATCCGATTTTTTTTCGTTTGTAAATTTTTCTGATTTTCCATAGAAAATTGAAATTATTTAGCAAACTTTGTGAAAATTTTTTGCCTTAAATTGCCTTTCTGTATACGAATTTTCAAAACTTAACGAATGATTAGCGAAATTTTGCAAATTTTATTACGGAAAAGTTGGCCATTAAAGATTAGGAAAAAGTGACCAATTTGAATAGTCAAGATATTGCCTAATTCAAAAGAGTTATAAAAATGAGAAAAGTAAAAAAAAGACCAATTTAATCAAATAACACGGTTGTTATTTTCTAATATATTAAATTTGAAACAATAAGACGACCTTATTCTCAAATTGTAAACGTGACCTAGTCTTCTCCGTTTTCAAAGTATTGACTTCTAAATCTTTGCACAAAGTTAAGAAAAACAAGAATTTTTTAAATGGATTAATCCCCTATAAATTATGTGTATTTAGGTTCCTAATATGATACTTTCCAACAGAATTCTGTTTTCGATTTTCAAAATCTTTTTACTGTTGTACATTTTTTTAGTTTTCCATCGAATATTGCAATTATTCAAAGGAACGTGGATTTATAAAAAATATATTGTTTAAAGGCCTGTGCATAACTAATGGGTTGTCATACGAGAAAATATCACGAGAATAAAGTTTTATTTTGTCTCAAAGATTAATAAAAAATTTCAAAAAAAGCAATTCTTGTCATTGAGGGTTTTATTTATAACAATTGTTGTAAATAAGTCATTTTTGGAATATTTATTTTCGATTGGAGGATTTCTTTGAGCTCTTAAGAGATCTAATCTCGATATAAGCATAAAAGTTGTATTTTCCCTCGGAAAACCTAAAATGGTTTTATAATTTATTGTTGTTAATAAATAATGAAGTTGTAAAACAATTATTTAAACAAAAACTGACTAGGAATTTGATAAATTAAACAAGATATTTGTGATCAAGGCACTTTTTGACCTATTAAATATAAGGTATCTCGTGTGTGTAGCGAATCACAGTGGGGTGAAAGAAAACGAGGTTCAAAATGAAATTTAGAAAGCAATTATGAACTGATTTTAGATTTTTTTTAACTCAATACTCAAATTTTCAGAAAATGAGATTTTTTGCCGAATTAAGTTTTATTTTAATGCAAATAGCGAAAAAAGCACCGATTTAAAAATTTTTATTTTTTATCTCATAGACAAAATTTTTCTGATACTTCCCGTCGTGTGAATTTAATTCGCAGAGGCATAAGAAAGAAGATTGTTAATTTATGAAGTTAATTGTTATAAGCAAATTGTATTGACAGATAATCGTCATTAGGGGTTATTCGCCTTCAAATTGTTTGCTTTCATTGATAGGATGATCCGCGGCCATAAAGTTTAATAATATTAATTAATTCTATAAACAAATTATAATAACAAACATACATTACATAAATTTATAGGCATAAAAAATTAGTTTTTTTCTTCTAGTCTTGTAATTTTATTATTAATGATGTTTTCTGAAAAATGTTTGCCATCCATCAATATTTGATCGTTTTATAAACACATTCTATAAACAAATTTACATTTTAGGCTTTTCTAATAGAAAAAAATAACATTTTTTGTTCTAATCGTGTTCGAAATTATATTGCCAATTATTTTGTCTGGAAAAAGTTTGTGATACATTAATACTTGTGTATTTTATACAAAAATTCATATGGAAGGCATTTGAAGCGAAAAGAACTCGTTGTTTCTTCTGATCTAGTTAAAATTATATAGCCAATGATGTTCCATAGAAAAATGTTGATAAGCATCGCTAATCGTTTATTTTATAAACAAATTATATAAACAAATATACATTGCAGATATTTATCGGCAGAAAGAAATTAGTTTTTATTTTACTTTTTCGTAAACTATATTAGCAATGAATTTTCTAGATAAAATATTGTTATGCCTCACTATTTGCTTATTTGATCAAAAAATTGATTAAAAAAATGCACATTCTAGGCGTTTATAGGCCTAATAATATATTACATTTTGTAACCAAAGTTCATCAGAAAATATCACTGGGAATATGATTTAATAGCTGAATGCGATAACGGTATACTTGCATTTTTAAAAGTCGCATATTTTACGTTTGCTTCAAATTACCTCGCCAATATTCAATGAAAAACAAGGGGCTTATAAAAATACAAAAATACCGCTATTGTTAAACACGCTTATAAATGTCTGCGATGTTCATTTGCCTATAGAATTAATTAATAACATTCAATCTTAAATATTAATGGCCAAGTATTATAATACCGATAAAAGAAAGCAATTTCATGGCAGAAATAAACTTTGAACACGAATGTCCCCCAGTGTTTATTTTTGTTAATACAATTTGTTTATAACAATTAACTTTACAAGTAAACAATTTTTTCTTTTTTATACCTCTGTGTATTGAATCCAAGTGACGGGAAGAATAAGAAAAATTTTGTCAAGAAGATAGAAAATTAAATTTAAAAATTCGAGAATTTTCTCATGGTTTGCATTAACATAAACAGTAGATAAACAAAATAAATCAGAAAATCTACTCTCAACATTTTCTGTCAAATTTAGTACTGAATTTAAAAAAATCTAAAATCGGTGCATAATTGCATTCTAAATGCCATTTTAAACCTCTTTTTTTATTTCACCCTACTCTGCAACTGGGCTATTATATAAAAGCACTTTTAATTGATTAATTACAAATTTTTAATTGCAGTAGTCACGAGGATACCTATACGGTGATTGACACCTGTAAAAGAAATCTTGTCGCCCTGGAATCAGTTCCCGAAAATTCTCCATTTGCAGGTCGTCATGCGATGGTTTTAACGCTTCTCGAAAACCATTTAGAACGACAAGTCGAATACGTAATAACTTGCGATAGCGACACTGAAAAGGAAAGATGGCTGGATGCTGTTTCATCACCAAAATCAGCGTTGGTTGGCGAGACTTTGTACGAATCCTGGGACTGTCCTCAAGTCATGGCACTTTATTCCTATTCTCCGGGACAACCGGACGAGTTAGCAATGCAACCAGGTAATTAAAAAATGTTTCCCGATAATACAGGGTGTCTATTCAAATTCTGGAAAAAAATTCCCTGACAATTCAAGGTGTCTAAAGTTTTTTCGAAGTATAATTTTTCATACTTCGAAGCCATTAAAATATTTAATTATATTGTTTTTTCCGTTTTCTAGAATTCAATTAATATGTTTAATTTACAAAGCTTTGCCAAATTATATTACAAGATAATCTTAAATGTGTTAGCACCATCTATTAATTAATAATGGAATAATACTAAGAACATAATTAATTATTTCTTAAATTTGTACCTAAAGTCCATGAATTTGAACAATTTCAAACAAATTTTTATTTTCAAGTTTAAAATATTGATTCTTTAACAAGACAGTTAAGAGAGATAAAAAATTACAAACAAACTGTTGAATTTTCAAACAAAAAGATAAATTTTTAGCCAAGAATATTCATTTTCTTTACAAAAGAATGAATTTTTAACAAAAGACATGAATTTTGAACTAGATACTTGGATTTTCAACTAAAAACGATAAGTTTTGTACAAAAACTAGAATAGTTCAAATTTCAGTTAAAAACATCAATTTTAACAAAATAAAAAAAACAATTCTCAACAAAATAGTAGATAGATAGATATTTATTTTTCAGCCCAACGGCCTTGAAAAATTGGACTTGGTTTACATTTCTTTTTCTTAGCCA
>JAAAKG020017793.1:0-20511 GCA_010014905.2 Druon quercuslanigerum
TCAAGCACCACCTCTGTGCGTGGCATATTCGGTCCTGCCTCAACGAAGGAGGTGATCAACAGACCGGCCGAGAACCGTGATCGTGGACTAAAACTCAACTCAGATACGATTGAACATTTTTAATCGTATCTCAGGAACCAATTAAGATTTTTTAAGTTTCTTTGGCTTAAATTAAAGATAAAATTTCAGGCTCTATGTAGTGTAATTTTTAGAATTTCGCAACAATTTTCCTAGGTCATGCTAACAGTTGAAGTCGAGGTACAAAATTTTAGAAAATCTAGAATTTTTTTTAAAACTAATCACGTGCTGTATTCTCTTCAGCAGATCAAAAAAAATCTGTTTGACATTACTAGACGTGGAATTTTATAGGCTTTCGAACTGTTTTTTTCAAATCCCCTTTCATCTTTTTTCGCTGAGTTATCGTGGTTCAAAGTCAGAAGTGATTTTTAATAGTGCTTGTTTTAATCGATCTCATAATTTCCGACGGTAGTATATATATATTCTGAAAATTGAAATAGATTCATATCCAAATATTAAAAATGTCAAGAAAATTTCACTATTAAATCTTTCCAAATATAATAATTTTAAATTAAAGTATTCCAAATAATATTTTACTTGTTGATCTTAGGTTTATTGACCAGGGTATATTTTATTATTGTCCTGGGTTCAGGTCCGAGCAGAGATAGAGAAATTTTTTTCACAATCTTAAGATTTGTCAATATTTGAATAATATTGATACAGACAAGTAGACAAACAAAATTACCATATAAAATTAATAATTCCAAATAATGTCTGCTTTTTTAAATTCGTAGAAATCTTAGAGTATAAAATGGGAAAACTTGACAGTGACATAATTTTTTTATTTTGATTAAGAAATTGAATGTTCCAAAGTATCTAGGCTTCCAAACTCAATTTGAAAAATGAAAAGAAGTTCTACTTGCACTGCTTAAAATAACTTAAGAAATAGGAATCATGGCGATCTTGATTTTTATATTTTTTTAATCATTTTTAATTTTCAATTTTAAATTTTAAAATTGTCCGATTATAAGTTTAAATTGCTTATATTTTTAACGCGAGGAAATAAAACCCCAGGAAATTTATTAAATGAATTACGTTTCATGAAATATTATAGAGATTTAGATTAAAGAATGTATAAACAAAAAATTTATTTATAGGGATGAAGAGATTTATTTCAATTCGGACTGTGAGCTGATTTATAAAGTACCTAACTTTACTGGAAGAGTGTCTATAATAATAAGATCGTTTATCTCGTCAGCATAATCGACACAAGAACGTGAGGAGAATGAAGTTCGTGGGTGCTTAAGTAGATAAGGGGATTATCGGTCAGACGTCGTGGGTGGAGTATAAATGCGTTATACGGTTATATAACTGAAAAGCAATAGAGATGGTTAATTTAAACCTACTTTGAAGAATATTCTAATTTATTTGTTAAAATATTGTATTTTTTAAATCAAATTCTTTGTTAATTCTTTTAATAAATCTGACTTTTTCAATAATAATTATAAATAAATTTCAAAATTTTAAACTTTTTAAAAGAATGCGTATTAAACTAAATGAGGATAAGAATTCAATTACTTTTTATTATCATTTAAACAATGATCTTATAAGCTAAAAAAACGAGTCTATTATATTATTATATTTCTTCGAAAGTTATTCCTCTACCCTGATTTTATCAATGGATTTTATCAACTTTTTTATGAACGAAATTATTTTTTTGCTATTTCTTATATATTTACATCATTAAATCAGTAAAGATACTCCTAATAAAAACTATCCAGCTTCTTAGTTATAATTTTTTTTCTAAATCTAAAGTAATTTTTAATGTGACGTAGATTAAAAGTGACTCAAAAAGGCCTTTATTTGTCAGGAGATTTTGTCAGGCGACAATGCTTGTTCTTCATTTAAATAAATTTTATAAACATATACATATTACCGACAATGGTCAAACAACAGATTTTGTTTTTTTAAACTGAAACCATTTAAAATTACTTGGAAAAATCTGTCACTTATGATACTTTAAACCCAAACAATAGTTGTTTACATTATCAACAATTCATAAGAAAAGGATTTTTCCTAGTAATTTTAAGTTAATTGCGAAAGTTAAATTGTCGACGATTTTTTTTTAAATATTTCAAAAATTAACAATTGTTATCAGGTATTAAAAAAGCGTGCATATTATTTATTGTCGCCAAATTTTTGATAATTTTTTTTAATGAAGTATTTAGAGCGTGAAATGGCTAAGATATGCATTTGTTCATTAAATGTGTTTATGACATTAATAATTAATTTCGATTCAAAAAATGGTAACTAATACTCTGAAAGTATTTTCAGTTTTGAAATAGCACTTTCACTCCTTAACTTCTTCATATAAAATAATAAACCATTTTTTTAAATGTTTTAACATACTGAGAACAAATATTATTTGATTCAAAGGAATGCAGTACTAAATACGTCCAATCAAATATTTTGTTGGTCTAAATAAATTTTGTTTATAGCAAAAGTGAGTTTTTTATTCGAAAAAAATTATTTTTCGAGATAAGAAAAATTGTCTTTGATCGAAACCATATTTGATTGGACGTACTCAGTACTATATTTCTTTGAATCAATTAATCTTATTTCTCAGTGCAGCTGATTATTATTTACAAGGAGTGTCTTTAATGATTTCATGAGATTTTTTTATTTATTTTTTATTTTAAAATGAAACTATTTTAAAAATGAGTATTAATTGTAAAACATTGTTCAAAGTCAAGAAATTTATTTGTTTCTGATAACTATATTAAGTATATGTCACAATTACATGGTTTTTCGTAGAAAAAAGTGGTTTTTTGATTCAAACTTCTTAAGAGCAGGCTTACATTAATATTCCATCAACATATTTTTTTGTTAATTAACTTAACGATTGTTATAAACAAATGATTAGACATATGTGCAGCTACAGTTTTCTACATAAATAAGTGATTTTTTTCTATACAAATGTTTGGAATACATAGGTACTGAGGTTTTAACCAAATATTTAAGGAACAGTACCTAATTCTCATTTATAATAAAAATAGTATTAAAAATGTTCCAATAAAATTTTTTTTCTATGGAAACAAATTTTGTTTTCATTAAATATTCTTAGAAACAAAATGAAAGTGATATTCAATCGCTATTCAGGGCTTATAATGAAATTTGCGATTGTTATAAATAAATAATTAAACAAATATGCAACTATGTTCAGTTAAATAGGACCCATGGTTTTCAATTGTTAGGACATAAGAAATTGCTACAATATCAATATCTAAATTTAATGGAAAAATAACTTTTTCCTAAGAAAAATCATGCAATTGCGATATTGTGTTTAATATATTTCTTATAAAGAATTAAATTTATTTACTTTTAGCAAGATGTTACTATTAATAAATATTTCTGAAATATTTTTAATTTGATTAAATGGGAAAGAGAATTTGTGGCCTAGAAATAAAAACTAAAATAATAATAAAAAATATTGTTTTCTACATTTAAGCACCACAGTCAAGACTTTTTTTATCGAAATTGTTTATAATATTTAAATTAAATAAGAATAGAATTATTTACGTTCTGTGGGTGCAGGTTTCATAATAATGATCAATAAAGGGTTTATTTCGGAATTTGTTTAGAGATACAAAATCATATTGCTCTGCTATTAAAAAAATGTTTAGATGCAGTAAATCGACTTTGCATTTGATATAAATGGCCAAACAGTGAATTTGTTTATATAATATTGTTAATAATTACATTAACAAATATGATGAAAGGACAAAGTTTTCTGGTCGAACATTATTATGAAATCTATTTTAAGTTGTTTCTGCGAATAAATGGCCGGATAGTATATTTGTTTATATAATTTGTTTATAACGGTAATGATTGTTATCAAAAAATCAAGTTACCTAGTTAATCATCACTTTAAGGACAATCTTAAATCATTCTGACGAGCAGACGATTTATTTCTAGCCTTTAATGCCTGAATTTTACATTTCTTTATATAATTTGTTTATAAAATTAAACAATATTGATTAGTTACAATTTTTCTTATTCTTTACCAATAAGGCTCGAATACGAAAGTCAATTTTAAATTTAAAAAATGGTGAATCGTAGAACCACCAACTTTGAAATCTGTTTAAACAATTTATGTATACAATTTGTTTATACAATTTGTTTAAGAAATTAATTGACAGTTTTTATTAATAAATTTCATGTACAGCCTACTCTTTGAACAATGCTGCTCTGAATAGTGCAGCTTCTCCTCATTCTTGCGCGAACGCATCCCCCATCATTCGAGCTTTGAGCCGGAATTCCAATCCAGTCTTTCTGAATAGTGCCACTCAAATACGTTTACGAAAATTGACTATTTTTTGTTCTTTTCGTAATCGCACATAAAAACGAACAAACTAAATCAGGTTTTCTATTATCTCTAGATCATTTTCATTCATAAAAATTTCGATATTTCCAATAAAAATACAGTAAATTTCTTGCTCCCTTTCACTTATTGATAAAATTTTATTGATAAGTTATTTATATAATGAAGTTATGATTATTCAGCAGTGTTTTATTTGTCATGATGCAAATTTTATACAAAATAGTGCGAAAATAGAGTAAAAACTTGTTTTTTTCAAATATATACCAGAAGTCCCATTATTGTCCGGCCCATTTCTGTCTTCATAGAACTGCTGGCTGACACAGTTTCTCAACCGTGTCCCAGTGTCAATAATAAGTCGCCACCATATGTACAATCTACATGCCTCGTATGCATGAATTGTCCGGCTGTTTACATTTCGACCGTCTGATTTCTGTCACGAGGCAACCTTCGAAACTGGACATAAATGAGACTTCTGGTATAATCATAAAAGTGATCTAGAATTGACTTTCAAAATTTAAAGAATCTGATGATTATTTAACCATCATCCTTTAGAAATTATTCAACAATAATCGACAAGATTTGAAGTTAAGTAAACTTCATACTTCGACAGATGTATAATAAATCAATTACTTCCGTACTTGCGGAGAGGAAAAAAGAAAACTAACGAGCAGCACTATTCAGAAAGAGCGGACGCGAATTCGATGGCGCTTCCACGTGCCAAGAGTGGGGGAAGCTTTGTTCCATGAAAAATACTCCCCCACCAGCGCATTTGCGGCGTTATTTGGAAAGTGGACTGTGTCAAGCACGCTACCACACTTATTTCCGTTGATCCTTAGCTTATTCAGATTGTTAAAGTTTAGATAATAAAATAATTGTGAAAATTACCATTTTTCTCACTTTATTTGTTAACACCGAAGTGTAATTTAAAAATGTTTAAATCGGCTCTTATAATTCTATTTGGAATGTATGCATTCAGAATTTGTCGGCTCTAGAGGCTTTTCGGAAAATTGTTTTTCATTTTGACCCACTGTCCAGGGTTGCTGACGTACACTGAAAAACTGATTTAATTTTAACAGCTAAATGTTCAGTCGAGAAATTATCTAGCTAATTTAGAGATCAACCACGTCAAGTGGATACCCCAATTTCCAGCCCAAGAAAATGTTATAAGATGATTATGTCAATCGAAACTTCACACTAGTAGTAACGTAAAATCGATGAACTTCAGACAAAATAATTTGTTTAACAATTTTTCGGGGTGTGACAAATATATATGATGTTTTTTTGATAATAATTCATTGCCCGGAAACTATTAAATATTTTTAGACAAATATTGGTACACATACTATTGAAAGACAACTCTTTCAGATAAAAAATATTGCGTTGCTTAATAAACAATATTTCTTTATTTTTATTAACATTTTTATAAACAATTTAAATAATTATTAGGTTCACAATGCCCTAACTGTCTAGATCTTTTATGGTTCATGTAAAAACTATTCAAGAACGATAATCTAAAAAAAATTTTACTGTTCGCCATTAATTTGCTTAGAAAATGTATAATTGCGAAGCGCGGCGCAGCGCACGACTCGGGTCCGCCGAGCAGCCCGGCTGCGCGGAGGCGGCACTTGCAAATATCAATCATTGCTTTAGCCAATTGAGACGAATCTTTTTGAAAGTTTTTTTCATAAAAATATTAATTAAAAAAGTACTATTTATATGTATTGTTTTTTGCATCTACAAAAAAGAACAAGTACTCAGGTACACTCGAAAATTAATGGGAATTACTGATATCCTTCGCAAATTACTGTAATTCGCGTGTCTTTTTCTCATCATTGTTACTTATTAAGTATTTGGTTGGTATTTCAAACCACTTTGATTTAAAGAATATTCCATTCTCCGATGTGCATTTGTTTTAAAACAGTCGAATTGCGAGACGTGGTATAATGTGACTATAAGCGTAGTAGCTGCAATTCTCGGCTCGTGTATCGTGCCCATTGCCTCAAATTTACGATTGTTTTTCTTAAAGAAGTAATGTGAAGTAATATTTATACGCTCTTAGTTACTAAAGGTAATTTATTTTTTGTCGTATCGCGAATACAGTAAATATAATCTGAAAAACATTTTCAGTTTTCAAGATGGTCCATGCTCGTTATTGTTGCAATCCATTGGAAAAAAATCATAAGTGCATTCGTCATAATTTAGTTTTAATAACAGCCAAACGGGTCATTTAGTGGTTTTACACATATGCAATTCGTGTGAAAAAGCAATCTACAAAGGCAATAAAGTCTTAATCAAGAATCCGAAAAATTGGGAGATACCTCATACCCAGCCATTACCAGTAGACTTAGTAGATTCTGATAAAAATGAATTCGACACGGTTGACAATGTTGAAACTGATCCTCCATACGTATGCAGCTAGGTTGACAATGCTCTCAAAACTAATAAGCTTAACGATCTTTTATCTGAGTTTGGCGAGCAACCAAACAAAAGAAAAGCTACTTCTCAATTTACTGCTAGAGATTGGAAGAACGTGAAAGGATATGTAAATAGATAGTTGAAGATTAACAGTAACAGTGTAATTGGTAGTGGAAGTGAAACTAAGATCCATCAATTTATAAAAAAACAGAAAAGCTGCTTTAGCAGCACAAACAACTCGATCAGAAAAATTCGCGTGTTGACAACTTACACCCCCCAATGATTGGCCCATGAAAAAGATTCGTCGAAAGTTTGGAGTATCGCGCCGAATGGTAACTTGCGAAAAAAAATTAACAACAAAATCTGGATTTGCAGTGGACCCTCCAAAAAGAAAAGGTAAAAAGTTGTTAGATTCTACGCGAAGGAAAGTGAGAAATCTTTATTTATCTGACGATGTTAGTAGAGTAGTGCCTGGCAAAAAAGATTGCATTAGTTCTTACGATGAGAATGGTGAAAAAATTGTAGCATCTAAAAGACTATTACTGAATAGCGTAAAAAATCTCCGTGAAGAATTTGTTGAAAAAAATCCTGGAGAAAAAATAGGGCGTACAAAATTCCGACAGCTCAAGCCCCCTGAATGCGTTTCGGCTGGAAAAAAAAGGAACCCACAATGTTTTTGTATGCAAGTGTCATCAAAATATGAAATTAAAATTATGTGGCGCAGAACAGGCATTACAAAAAAAGGAGCTGTTTTCATGGAGACCTATCAAAATTTTATAAAAAACTCAGTTTATCCTAAACCAAATTCATCGCGCTATTTATCTATTTGCAAGAAGTGGCCAGGGATAAATCGAGCAGTCGAAAATTTGAAAAAGCTTTTATGTGAACACAAAATTGATAATATTACCTATAGTGACATTAGAATTTGAATTTATCGCGGGTTTCTTTCTAAACTTATTTTTTTGTTTTTAGATGTGAAATAGTTGAAAAAACGGAAAGTACAAATCAATATATAGATTCTGTGGCTAAAGACTGGCCCGAATTACTGAAGCATGATTTCTTAACTAAATCCCAAGCAAGTTATTTTTCTAAACAAAAAGAATCGGCTGGTCCAGGCGCTTTCGTGGTCGTTTTAGATTTTGCTATGAACTACACATTTCATATTCAGAACGCTGTGCAATCGCAACATTGGGCTAATAATCAGGCAACATTACATCCATATGTTATTTATTATAAGGAAGGTTACAAAGTAAAACACATAAACTACGTAACTATTTCTGAAAAAATTACTCATGATGCTGATTCCGTACATCTCTTTAATTCAAAGTTGATTGTATTTTTGAAAGAAAAATTTTGAGAGGCAAACGTTAAAAAAATTATCTACTTTTCGGACGGAGCAGGATCGCAGTATAAAAGCAATTTTAGTTTTGTCAATTTAGTAAATCATAAAGCTGATTTCGGTGTTGAGGTTGAATGCAATTTTTTCGCTACTTCTCACGGCAAAGGGACTTGCGACGGTATCGGAGGAACCGTAAAAAAGCACGCGTACACATGTAGCTTGCAGCTACATTTAGCTCAAACAGCTAGAAATATAGGTGACACAGTTTTATTTTCTTGGAAGACGAAATACAGCTGAATGTTTAGCTGGGACAGCCAAACCATTTTTTCAGTTTAGTTCATCAAGTTGTAACCTAATTTTAAAATCCCGCTGAATTCAAATTTGAACAATTTAAACGTTTTCCCTAAGTTTTGCAGAGCAGTTATCAATAATTGGTAGTTGAATTCAGCATTATTATTACGCCAAGATGATAGCCATTAAATTCAGCTTCAGAGTCCAACTCTACACAGCTGTAGTTTCGTCTTCGCAGAACTTGAACAACTTGGTTGCGAAACTTGCAAGCGCTTTCAAGTACATACTTGAATAGATTACTACACCTGTGAATCTGGATGACTACATATGTACTATAAGAGCCGTGAAAGCACGTAGTTTCCAAAGATCCGTTGATAATAATTCCATTTGGATAGATTGTTAGGTAACTCGTTATAGAATCATAGACATTAACAATCGAGTGAAATCCCCTCCGTATCGCAGACGCAAGACGCAGGTGTCAATCAGTGACGAGTAACTTATTTTTTAAAAAGAACTACACTGAAATAAATTAATTGATCCAAGCCAATTCGTTTTTTTGGTTTATTTCATTTAGACCAAGAATTTGATTATTTCAGTGAAATGAAATTTGTTAACGGAAAAAGTTGTTCCTAGCGGACCTTGTGAACGTAAGGAGACAACATAATGAGCACCCCAGCGGACTGCGTGACCGTAAAGTAACCACATAGTGGCCGTTCCGATCACTGGGCCCGCTGGGGCATGTTTTCATCATTTTTCATTTATTCACAATTTTACATAGAAATTAACACTCTTTTTATCTTTTTACATATTTCTTATATGTTTATTTATTTGTTTTTATTAATGCGTTACAAAATAAGAATTGAAAGCTTTGTGCGACCACACGACGTACAGTATTGTGCATTTTATTTAAAAATATTTACAGTTGAAAATTAGCAAACTTGTTTCCTTTTGATTTTTTATAGTACGAAATCATAAAATTTTGAACATCTTTTTGGATCAGGTTTTTATTGAAGATTTGAATTTCAAGAGTCTGTAATTCCTAATATGTATGATTTAGAATTATGTAATTTTGAAAGTTTTGTTGTTAAATGAGTTCAATTCTAAAGATTTCGAATTGAAAACTCTTCAAATTTAAAGATGTATAAATTAAAATTCATAAGTTTGGATGATTTTGAAAATGAAATTTCTAGTTTTCAATCCAAAATTTTCTAATGGAAATCATCAGAATTACAAAAATTTTTAAGAAAGTAAACTTAACACTTGGATAATTTCTATTTTTCGAAACTAAAAGCTATTTAATATTAAATAATTACAATTTAAAAATCTACAATTCTAAAGATTCTTGGGGCTGGTTTAATTTTAAAAATGTAACATGGAAATTTCTCTCATTTTAACGATTTGCAATTAAAAATTCTTCTATTTTTTAAAGTTACAATTAAAGATTCATTAATCTGCAATGTTCTTAGTTTAAAGTTATGTAATTTTGAACGGGTTTTTTTTAGATCAGTTTAATTTTGAAGATTGACAATAGAAATTTCTTCAAATTGATCCATTCGTCATTTAAAATTTTTATTTAAACAAAAACACTATCTATGAACCAAAGAAATTTCTTTGAACCAAATAAACGTTTCTTTGTCTAATAACTGATTAAAATTTTTCATTTTTTTGAGAATAAGTCCTTTTGGTAATAAATGTAACTATAAATGGATTTTTTATTGCAACTTTTCGACTATTTTGTTAAAAACTCGTCTTCTATGATTAAAAACTTAACTATTCCGTTATAGGTTAAAAATTCATCTTTCTTAGTTAAAAATATATATTTATTGTGTAAAATTAATCTTTGTGGTAAAAAAATTCCTCTTTTTCATCGAAAATTCAACTATTTGGTTCCAAATTCAATTTTTTTATTAAGGATTTATCTTTATAGTGGAAAATTCATTTCTTTGGTTAAGACTTTAAAAATTTTATTGATAATTCTTTTTTCTGTATAGAAAATTAATTTTTTAACTGAAAATTTAAGTAAACCATGTTTGGTCAAAAATTGGTCGTCTTTGATTAAAAATTCATCCTTTTTGTTACAAACTAGTCAGTCATGGTAGAATATTAATCTATTTCGTACAAATTTATCTTTTGGGCTATAAACAATTTATTTCTTTAGTAAAAAAAATAACTAATTTATTGTTGATAATTCTTTTTTTGTGGTAAAATATTTATCTCCTAGGTGCAACATCCATCTTTTTTAACAATTTATTTCTTTGGTTAAAAATTTAACTGTTTTGATGTAACATATTTTGTTTGCAATTCGAGTTTTTATTAGAATACTTATTTGTAAATATAACTATTTCATTTTGAGATAAAAAAATTCTTCTTTAATTGAAAATTTGACTTGTTTATTAAAAATTCATTTTTATGGCTAAAGATAAACTTTTTAAGCTTCAAATATAACTATTCCTTTTTTGGAATCACAATTGATCTTCTTTAATTTAAAATTGAACTAAGTGGTTGAAAATTCTTCTTTGGTGGAAGAATATTGATCTTCTTGGTAGAAAGTTCAATTTTTTCGTTGACAATTTATTTCTTTGATTAGGAATATAACTATTTTCTTAAAAATTCATTTTCTTATGGTTAAAACTTAATTTTCTAAAGTTTAAATATAATTGGTGAATTTTGAGCTGAATAATGATCTTTTTTCGATGAATAGTTGTGTTTTTTGATGGAATACTAATCTTCTTGCTTAAAAAGTCATTACTTTAGTTGGAAGTTTAGCTATTTTGTTCATGATTTGTTTCTTTATGCTAAAAAATTAATTAACTATTCTATTTTTGAGTGAAAAATGATCTTTTTTAGTTGAAAATTGATGTTTTATTGAAAAGTCGTTTTTTTAGTAGAATACTAATCTTCTCGGTTGAAAATTCATTACTTTTGTTAAAAATTAATTTTGAAAACGTTAATTATAACTATACCATTTTGGGTTCAAAAATTATCTTTTTTAGTTGAAAATTTAAGTATTACACTTTGGGCTGGCAGGTCATCTTTTTTGTAGAAAATTAATCTTATTGGTTGAAAGTTAATTTTTTTGATTGATTGATTAATTACTCTGATGAAAAATATAAGTTGAAAAAAAATATTTATAACGGCCATGGAAAGTTAGGAAATTTTGAAATTGGTTTTTTGTATTGCAACCCTGGTTTTTAAATCACGCGCCATAAATCAAATTTTATCCATGGAGGGGGGACTTTGAGGTTTATTGGAGTCACCCTGTGTAAATTGAGTAACGCTGATTTTCGAGAATCGGCAGTACAAAGCGGAACAAAGGACAATCGTTGCTAATCGTTGCATGAAATCTCAAGAGAGCGTGGCCAACGTCGCCGACTGCGATCTATCCAAGCGATCCAAGCAGTTGACGAGCATCTCAAGTCCTTTTAGTGAAATTCAGGGTGAAATCGCTTACATCACTGTTAGTGGTTTATCCGAGACGAGTCGTTCGATTAATCTGCACATTAAAGTCATTAATCAGATCTAGAGTATGATTGAGTTAACCAAGTTCGTTAAGGAAATTGCCAAGAAGGAAGAGGTGTGCATCGACAATGTCGTCTTCAGGCTTCACTCACGTGCGACCGTCCTCATCCTAACTGTTTGTGCGATAATTGTTGGTGTCAAATCCTATTTCGGCGAACCAATCTCCTGCTTTACGAACGACGGAGATCAGGCAATACGTGAGTATGAGCATAATTTTATCAATTTATTCTTCCATTAAACATAACCTAATTTTGGCTAAAATACCATTTTTGCCATTTTTTGCAAGGCTGCTTTCGCAGCCCAATTTGACGTCAGTATTCCACGTATTCAAAAAAGGTAAGCCAAACTTTGTAAAAGTGTGTAAAATTTTTGGAATTAAGTGTCTATTTCGTCATTTTCAATCCCTGCTATAGATAATATTCATTGATGGTAAAAAGAATACGGGGAGATGTTTTGGAAATGCTGGAATTTTTTTATGCGAATTTCAAAATAAAAAATTTTTGATACCTGATACGGCCTTATTGGCAATATTTGCATGGTATCGGTTGCTTCGTTTTTAATTCTCTAGTACGAAAAAAAGTAATTTTATATGTTTTTATCTTATTTAATGGCTAATTTTATACATTTTGTGGTAATATAACATTTTTCAAAATCTCAGATAATTTTTTTAGGAATTTTATTTATTTATATATGAATTATTTACTACATATATGATAATCTGACTTATAAGTTACTTTGAAACTCGTATTTCAATTCCAATCTCTATTATTCATATTCTTTGCATAATCTGGATTGCATTTTTAGCTACATACATTAATTTAAGTGAATTTAAACTTATAATTCATTGAAACTTGCATGACATAGTAAACAGGATGCACAGTGTTCTCCTTTTTTCTTAGTTTTCCCTTTTTTTCTCTTTAGATATGCGATATTTTAAAATAAAATATTTGTATTGGACAAAAGTTCTCTTTAATTAGTTAGTGTACCCATTATTAAATAATAATTAAAGCAATTATATCACTTAAATAAATTATTTATGAATAAAGAATGTACATGTCTCCAGTGCTAAACCATTAAAAGTACTCTTAAAAAATTTGAAGATGAAACGTTTTAAAGCATGTTGAAAATGTGAAAACTAAAAACAGAAGAGTTTATCCAATAACAAATGGGAAAAGTTACTAAATTTATAGTACTTTTTGAATATATATTAGAAGGTGAACACTTTCAAGTTGAAATATACAAAGTTAAATACCTAATAAAAAATTGAATATTCCAAATTCATCAAGTGCAGTGTTATATGTTTTAATTTGAGCAATTTTTAATTTGAGTTAATGGGTACTGAAGAATAGGGCGGAGTGAAAATGTTATAATAAATCAAATCGTTTGAGTTGAGAGCCCCCCCCCCCCCCGGCTTGTGGTTAGCATTCGACAAAAGTGAAAAAAAATGTCAAATTCGAAATATTTCCTTTTGGTTCAAAAATTATGACGAATTTTTTATGTTTACAACTTTTTTTAATAAACAATAAAAAAGTACGAAATTTAAAAATAAATTTTGTACTCAATAACAATTTTGTTTAAAAGTGCAAAAACACTTTTTTTTGAATGAGTCATATGCACACAAGTTTAATATGTCGAACCTGAGATTTATTCAGGTTGAACCAAAGAAAGATTTTATAATTTTACTTTTTCGATAAAAAAAAAAACTTTTATCGTGATTTAGGATGTTTAGAATTTCATTTTTTTGTGTTTGAAACTTTATTAACACCCAAAAAAAATCAAGCTAAAAAACATGTTTTTGTACATTTTCAAAAAATTCTAAATGAGGTAGAATTTTTTTTTTAATTTAGAACTTTTTCAATTGTGAATTTAAAAAACGAGAACAGAAGATATTAACCGATTTTAATTTGTTTTTCTTAACATGTTTTGGATTTCGACCTACATATTGTTGACCTTCAGCTCAAACAATTCGATTAATTATTTTAACATTTTTACTTCGCTCAACTGAATATGTAAAAATTGTGTATTTAACTAATTTTATTTTCTCACAGCCTTTTTTATATCACTGTTAATGGATTTCCAATGCCCGAAATATATCCAATTTTTAAAAATCAATTCTTAAATGGCATCATTCATTGAAAAACATTTAAAATTATTTAAAAATTTAACATTTCTAATAAAAATATGTTTTTTTTCGTCATGTAAAAATAAATTTCTTTCTTTCCCCTATTTTTGTCCCTTTTATTGAGAAAATTACCCTATTTTCCCTTTTTTGAGGCCCTTTTGAACTGTGATCCCTGAGTAAAATAATTGCTTTATTAGAATAGCGTTTTGACAAGAAATTTGTTCTTTCACTGTATAAGATGGAAATTGTGCCTGAAACGCTTTATTTTGGATAAATATTTAATATTACTATTGAATAATTTTTTTTTTAATCCACAAAAAATCGTAAAAACACTTGTATTTATGCCTAAATTATAATGCTCTTTGAAATTATACCTACTATGTGTAGTTCTGATTTTTCGCGCAAGATGGAAAAATAATCGGACACCATTCCCAGGTAGGAATGGTTAAGCTGCAATACGCCATAAAAAATGCGTTTTAATTTGTGCATAAATGTGTTTTTCAGTCTTTTCCCTGGAAACACACACATTTTTTATCAAAAATGTTTTTCTACAAAAAAATGTATAATTTATTGTTAATTTCTACAAATGGCATGCTTAAAAGAACTTATTTCAAACAATTTTTGACAAGAAATGTGTTTTTTGATACTATAAGGTGAAAAATCGATGTGAAACGCGTTTGTTTTAGATAAAGGCTTAATTTTACTATTCAATAAATGTTTTAAGCTCCACAAAACAATCGCAAAACACTGTTATGCAACAAATTAAAATGCATCTTTGAAATTTTACCTGCTCTTTCTAGTTCTGAGTTTTTGCGCAACATGGCGAAATGTTCGACGACCATTCCTAACAGTTTTAAATCGAATTTCTAAATGCGTCTTAAAAGTAGCTGTAATTGGTTGCCTTTTGAATTTTTATGCCCCCCTCCCCCCGCTTTTGAAATTAACATGGGGTTTTAAATGGGAAAAGCTCGGACTTTTAATGGAATAATTTCCGCTCAAGAACTTTTAATTTTAAACCCCCCCTCCCCCGATTCTAATCTCCTTGTATTATACGCGGGAGAAGTCCCAAAATATGCATAATAGTCCTTTTATGCAAAATCCATGCTAAAGACGGTGTTTTTTTTACAACGTGAATTATTTTTGTTCTGTAATACAATTTTTTAAGTTTTTTAAAACTAATTTTTAATTGCTTAAAGAATGTTTTCTAAACATTTTTTCCCCTATAAATCGTAAAAAGCTATTATTTCTCGGTGTAAATAGTACGGTTGGTGAATTGCAAGAGAAATTTATTTTTATAAACATATTTGTTAACTATTTAAACAATTTCCATTTATGTAAACAAATTTTGTTTCTCCTCAATTTTAAATAGTTATTATTTTCTGCACATAATGACAAGATTAACGAATATCAGGATTTATAGTTTTTTGAAAAAAAGTCATATTATTTGAACAATTTTCATTTGTTTTCAATTATTTAAACATTTTTCCCTCGTAAAATTAGTAAAGTTACTATATTCTGGAAATTATTATGCA
Organism: Druon quercuslanigerum; assembly: GCA_010014905.2. Taxonomy (NCBI): domain Eukaryota; kingdom Metazoa; phylum Arthropoda; class Insecta; order Hymenoptera; family Cynipidae; genus Druon; species Druon quercuslanigerum. Next base: position 15,618 of record JAAAKG020017793.1, read on the forward strand.
GTTTATGAGTGTTAAGAGTGATATTCTGCATGAAAAATAGTTTGCATTTATTTCAACAATAATCATTCACTTGCGGCTTGTCGAAGGAATGGTGGAGAAAATTATTGTTTTTTTAAATATCTTACACAAACTGTCTTTCAGAAAAAATATTATCTCGAAAAATAATAACTTTCCACGATTTACTGGAAACAAAATATTGTTAAAATAATTAAAATTCAAATTAAAAATACTTTAGCACTTGTCACTTATGTGTTTTTCGCAGCACTTTACTGGGCTGGACTTAGAATAACTAAAATAAACAATTTAAATCTTTTTTTTTATATATATTATGTAAATGCTTTGATATTTTGACTATACATACACAAAAGTATATTTTAGTATATTAATAACAATTACCGTAAAATGCAGTGGAAGACGACTGTGCTTTCTATTGTAATTTCTATAGTAGATAGTTGTATTTTGTCTTAAATTTCTTTAAAAAATCTAAATACAATGGCGTAATAATGATATTCGAAAAAATAAAAATTGATTAGTTACAACCTTATAAATTTAAGGGTTTTTTATTAATTATTATTCTTTTATATTTTTTGAACATTTTCAAACAAATTAAGCCAAAATGCAATGCTCTACTATGTAAATTAGAAGATCTAGCACAGTTACTTCTTGATATATTGAAAATTTATTTTTCACGTATGTATAGTCAAAATACTAAAGCATTTACGAAATTATTTACTGTCTAAAATAAAGTAAACTTTATCATGGCATAAGCTGTGTTTTTTACGATGTTCTAGTGAATAATTTTTTAAAAATGTTGAACTGATTCGAAGGCGCCTTCGTAAAGTTAACGGATAGTATGCTCCAGAGGCTGACTATAAAATACTTTAACTACTGATCGGAATGTTTGCATTCGCGCAGTCCCTGAAATTCTTAAAATATACCCAGGCTATAAGTGATTGCTCGCGAACAGTTTTAGAATATGATATTATTCTTGAGAAATAAAAGAAAGTTTGTATAATTTTTTTGTTTGTCATATTTTTTTAATTATGCCAGTTGCGCTATTCGAACTGTATTGAACTAGAAATATGCACACATCTTATCGAAAACAGAATTTTTGTAAATCATTCAATTATGAATAGGTATAGAAAATGTATAATAATGATTTGAAGCAGAATTCTTATTGGACATGTTTTTGTCTGAGTGGTTTAATTGACAAACTTTACACACTTTCCCCTCTTATTCCTTTTTTTAAAGAATTCCTTGTTTTCCCATGTTTTCAACAAAATTTCTTTTTTTCTCTTGTTTTTTCGTTTAAATGAGAACTAAATAATTATTAGAACACAATGAGAATTTCAAACTTTTTTTGGTTGAAAGTTATTTCTTTTGAATTTGAAATCTTTTATCATATTTTTCGATTCAGAAACCATCTTTTGGCAAAAATTCCTTTTTCTTGGTTGAAAGTGAATTATTTTTCAGTGAAAAGTCTACAATTATATTTAAGGTTAAAAATGGAACTGTTTCGTTGAAAAAATAATTATTTTGTTAAAACGTCATATTTTTTGTCAAAAAATCAGCTTCTTTGCTGATACATTTGTATTTTTTTGTATATAAAATTCGTCCTTTTGGATTGAACACTTATGCTTTGTTATAAAAGTCTTTTTTTGTTGAAGTTTAATTATTTTTATTTTAATTTTTGTGGAACACTCGTATTTCTTTATAGAAAATCTATGCTTTCGGATTAAAAATTCACCTTTTGATAGAAAAGTTATCTCTTTTGGTTGAACATTTATCTTTTATGGTTGAGAAGTTAATTCCTTTTAGTTAAGACGTCTACTACCACATTTATGGTTCAGGACTCATATTTTGTTCGTAAAAAAATCTACTGTTTGGTTGAAAGCTTGATTATTTTGTTAAAAATTCAAATGCTTCCTTACAAAGTTATCTTTTATGATTTAAAGTTAACTCTTTTTATTTTAGAAGTATACTATTTATTATGTTTTGGGCTCAGAACTAATCTCTTTTGGTAACAAATTCTACTAGTTTCTGTAAATTCATTATTTTCTCAAAAATTCCTTTGTTTGATTGAACATTTGTCTTTTTGGATAGAAAATTTATTCTTCTGTGTAAAAATTTCATCTTTTATAGTTGAAAATTAATTATTTACAATCGAAAAGTCAACTATCTTATTTTTCATCCATAATTCATATTTTTGGTTGAAAAGTCTACTATAATATCTTAGTTAAAAATTTTACTATCAAATGGATAATTTCATTATTTTGTTGAAAAGTTAACTTTTTTTTTGAAAATTTATCTTCTTAGATACAACATCCGTCTTTTAATGTTCAAAATTGATATTTTATGGTTAAAAATCTACTCTTTGTTAGAAAATTGAAATGCTTTTTTGTTCACATTCATCTTTTAGGATAAAAAATTCATTCTTTTGGATTGATAATTGCTCTTTTGGTAGAAAAATCATCATTTTGAGTTGAAAGTTCATCTTCCTTGGATAAATATGCAACTGACTACTAAAATATTCGCCTTTTAGTTTTAAAACTTAACTATTTGATGAAGATTTATCTTAGTAGATTGGAAATTCAATCATTTGGTTAGAAATTCACCTTTTTTTCAAAAATTCTTCTCATTTTCTCGAGAGTTCAAGTAGTTGGTTATAAATACAAATATTTGTTTGAAAATTGGACTGTCTGGTTAAAAATTTATCTTTTCGGAATTAAAAGACAATTAGTTTCTAATAGATACAACCTATCAGCTTGAAAACTCAACTCTTGTTAAAAATCCCTCTTTTTTGTTTGCAAATTTCACTATTTTGTTGACTTGTAGTTGAAAGCTTAGTGTAATGTTACCTACATTAATATTTTAAAAAATGTATTCCTTTATTTTTTGAAAGATCACACTATTTCCCCCTGTTCTAACAGCATTATGAGCTATGGAATGTGTGACTTTGAGAATTATAAAATTAAACCAGGGAAAATCGGCAATTTAAAATCTTTTGTGAAAAAAACATCTTCAAAATTGATTAAATTGTTTAAAAAATACTTTATTCAATTGTTTGTCAACTCTATCATATATTGATTTCTTATTGTAGAATTAAAAACTATTTTTTAGTTGAAGTACTGTTGTCATTTCTGAGTAATATGAAAGAATCTTCGCTGCATTGCCTGAAGGCTTCAAGGGCACTTGCGAGGGTTGTCAAGGTATACATTCACCTTTGTCTGCGTTCAAGTACCTGGACATTGGTGCTAGAGGCAGTCTGCTTGTAGTCACTTTGTAACCACGACAAACGACTTGAAGAGTCTGAGAGATGACACTTTCGAATTTCAACCGCTAAAGGATATTTTCCCAGTATGTTTTCCTTTTTCTTTGTCCGTTCTAGTGCTTCGAAGAATGAATACTTTGTGTGAGAATATTCGAGTTGAATTTACTTACAGACAAATTAGCCGTAATTTTAGGATAAACAGGCCAGTTGAGCCACTCTCCCTGACGAAAGAATATAAGTGAAGGCCATTTTCGATTATCGGAAAACGTTTAGTTGGTTCGTGGAAAGACTTGAAATATAATTTTGGGTGTAGGGCTGTCGTGCAGAAAAATTACGTAGATCTTTCGCGTTAAGAAATCGCTGCAGGGAAAACGAATTTAATCGACCGGAAACGCTTTTGCTGAAGACGTGGAAAGCCTAATGACTGTTGGAAAATGAGTCGCTATATATATAAGTTCATTGTTCGTTAAATTGTTAGAAAGCAAGGGTGAAATTAAGCTTTCAATTTTTTCTTTTAATCAGGCCTCATGCAGGGTGTCTACTAGGATGGTTCAGTAGAATAAAATTTAAAATATTCAAGGTTCTTTCAAAAATATTTGTTCCTTTTGAAGGTAAAATTATGTATAAATTTCAGGTAAAACCAACAATGCCTAGTCCTCCTTCATCGGCTTCAAAGCTTTTAAAGCTTAATACGTTTGTTATTTTCCACTTTACAAACAAATATAAAATAAATTACTTTCTTTAATTTGTAACTCAAATTTAACGGTGAAATTGGATTGTAAAAAATGTAATCTTAGTTGGTCTTTTTTGCAATAATAAAGCTTTGTATACATTGATCAATTCATTTAAGTCTTCCTTTAGATGGAGAATTTCTAGACACATTAATTGACCTAGAATAAAGTACGATTAAGATTAATGTTTTAATTAAATAAATAAATTTTATTAAGAATTCATTTTTTTCATTTTAATATTTATTTTTTCAACAGAAAATATTCTATTATAAATATTCTATTTTTTGTTGAAAGTTCATAGTTTTTAGTTGAAAATTCAAGTATCTGGTTGAAAATTGATCTATTTGTTGAAAATTCTTTCTTCTTGGTAGAAAATCAGTCTTCTTGGTTAAATATTGTATTTTCTGCTTGAAATATCAAGTACTACATTTGTCGTTCAGAATTCATGTTTTTTGGAGTTAAAAGTTAAGTGCTTTGTTAAAACTTTAACTGTTTTGTTACAAATTACTATTTTGTTGAAAATTTTGTTTTTTGTTTAGCTGAAAATAATTTATCACTGAACGTTTAACCATTTTAGTTAAAACTTAACTTTTTTTGTTCTCTTTAATTGAAAATTAATTTTTTTTAACTAAAAATTTATCTATACAATTTTTGGTTAAAAAATTCTCTTTTTTTAATTCAAAATTCAATTATATGTAATTTTTTCTTTTTTAGTTGAAAGTTCAACTAGTTTGTTAAAAAATAATATATTTTGGTGAAAACTCTATCGTCTATTCATCTATCTTGTTGAAAATGCAAATATTTTTAACAGAAGAGTTAGGAATTTAACACGGTTTAAATTTAATTGAATATAGTATTCCCCATAATTTGAATTATATATCCCCTGAATTTT
>JAAAKG020017804.1:0-20510 GCA_010014905.2 Druon quercuslanigerum
GATTCTTATATTTATAAAATATCAAAAATTGAAATAAAATAAATAACAATCTTTTAATGTTAGAAATATTTATAAATTTATTATGTTTTGATTATTAATTTTCAATGTTATTGATAATATAATAATCTAAATACATTGGTTAGAATCAACCAAAAAACGTTTGATATTTATGTCTCTAATGAGCCGAAAAGTGAGATAGTATGGAAATCAATTTTTAATTATTGAATTTTTTCATGTTTATATGCATAAAATTATTCTTGAAAAAATTGATTATTTTCCAATCTCAACATACAGAAACAAAACGTTCGTGCACACGAACTAGAAATACTAGCGATTTTTGTTGGGTATGCAGCATGTTTTGGGGTGTTTTCATAACATAAAAATTTGAATTTTTAAGGTATGAAAACACCCGTTGAATATTATTCTGAAGTTTTAGTTTAATTTTTATGGTTACAGGCAAGCTTTATCAAATTTTGAGCGTTGCGTGAAAATCGGTGGATTGTTACTAATCGACCACAGAAATTATGATTATGCGATTGAAACAGGACGTACACCAACACAATGCGTCTACTATAACGTAAGTAAATTTAATTTTTACTGAAACAGATTTAACTTTATGAATTAAAATTCAAAATAAAAATATGGATAATAATAAATAATTAAATTTCAGAGCAAGCATCTGCAGCAAATCATCACATCTGTTCTTTTGACAAGCGGAAAACCGAGTCTGGTGACTTTAGATTACGTAATTGACTTGAACGGTGATGGTAATGAAAATATGAACAATTCCGACAGCGTCTGCCAATTTAGATTATCATACTATCCTCACAAACTGTCTCTTTTCGGAGACATGCTCATGGAAGCCTTTCACTTTAGAGCTAAACACACGATTTATGGCGATTTTAAACCTATCGACGAGACGAAAATTCCTGGATTCTTTATCCACATTCTGGAAAAAACGACTGGAAGTAAGCAGAATGCGTCATGAGGCGGTACAAAATTAATTCGAAAAGGGGCCATTAAATTTATTTTGTAAATCCTGGCCTCACAGTTTCTATATCCCCTATTGCACCTTATATTCATAAGATCCTAAAGTACCTAACTTACAAAATTTTGTTTAGTTATTACCTATTTCAGGGAATTTTTAAAGATTCCGAGAAATTTTTAATAGATTTTGTATTAATATCATTAAATTAAAGGGATTTCAAAGTACTTGAAATATTTAGGATAACGAATTTTCTAGAATTTCAGAAGATGTGGAACAATTTTATAGGACCTAAAAGGTTTTATGATATTTTAAAATATTTTTTTCACAGGATTTTATACAATTTCCGATGATTTTAATGATTTTAGTTTTTCTTAAACTCTCATCGGATTTCATAGAATTTTACGGGGTTTAATAACACTTTAGTGGATTTTAATGAATTTATTCAAGAAAAGTGAGTCCTTTTGTAGGGTTTTAAGGATTTGATATTTTTTGGAAGTCTTCAACATTTTTTCATACACTTGAATTCTTCTAAAATTTTTTTTTAAGTTTAGAAAGTCTTTATTTAATTGATCCCGAGGATCAATATTGATACAATGATAAAAGGCTTTGAAATATTCCGAAAATTCCAAAAATTTGAAATATTTCAGGGTATTTTAAAGTTACTGAATTCTATTGAGTTTAAAAAATGTTTAAATTGTTTTAAATTCATTTAATATATTTTCACGTCGAATGCAATTTTTAAAATTTTCCAATTCATTTGAATTCTTCTGATTTGAACTTGAATTGTTTAAAAATCTTATGAAATTATCCTGAATTTGTTACAAAAAGTACCCTTTGTTCCCGATATTTGATCCCATAGGAACTGTGAGGCCTGTAAACGACTCTTGCTACTTTTTGCCGTGAGTGGTGATTTAAAAAAGATTGAAAAAGAAACCTTGTGTTATATTATATCATGTGTAAAAATAGTTTAGTTATGCATATTATTTTTAAAATTTTAATTTTTGAAATATATTGTTTTGAAAATAATTTATTTTGTAAAATATTGAGTGAAAAAACTTATTTCAAGAATATAATATAATATATTATAATATAATTTCTTAACATCCTGTCGAAAGAAAGAGATGTTACCAAATATCTCAAAAATATCGGATACATTGCGTCAGTGAACATAACTTAAAGTGGTTGTTTTTACTTTCATTATCTAGTAATAAAAACCTCGAATTTCTAAACAATCACTTTTGTAAACCAAAATTTTAATTGTGATTTTGTAATATTGGGAGATTATTATTTTCATACATTTTGCTACCACACTATAATTTGTCAACTTTTCTCTCCTCTTGTTTCTCACTTTTTGTCGAAAAAGAATATGGAAGATTTTAAGACATTTTTTTTTTTAATTTTGCAGGATTGTAAAACATTATAGAAAAACTGAATTATTTCAAAATATTTTTAGAAGTTTTCAAAAATTTTTTAACAAAATTTATTTGAAAAAAGAAGTTTTTTTCGAATTTTGAAACTATTCTTAAGTCTTCTGGGGAAATTGGAATAGATTTTTTAACGAATTTTAAAAGAAAATGTACAAAAAATCTGAAAACATTTAAAATGATTTTCTAAAATTGCAAAATAGAATTAAGAATATTTTTCAAATGTTCCAGAATAATTTTAAATTTGAAAAGATTTAAAACCTTTTTAAATAAAATTTAGATTTCTAATTATTTCGAATTAAAAATTTAGAAGTTTTTAGGGCAATTATGTATTTTTTCAGCATTCAAAAAAATTTTAGGAAAAATTCCAATAATTCGAACAGGTATGCAGAACGTTTTGGAGTTTTTAAAAGATTGAGAAATAATTAAAAAATAAAATAGAAAGTTTCAAATAAAAGGAAATATTTTGAAAATTTTGAAAAAAAAACTTCAAAGCTTTTTAAGAATTTTGAAAGGTTGCAAGAATACAAAAAGTCTTTTTTTTAAATTTGGGGAAAAATCTTTAATGACTTTTCATTTTGAAAAATTTATTTTTAAGAAAATTAAAAACATAAAAATATTTTTAAAGATTTCTACAAATGAAATAAAGTCTGGAATATTTTAAGTCAATTTTTGTAACTTTTAAAGAATGTTCAAAATTTTGAAAATGAGTCAGTAGAAAATTAATCTACCTTGGTTGAAGATTAAACCATTTTGTTGAAAATTTGTCCTTTTTTTGACTTCAATTCTTTTTGGTTTAAAATAAAACCTTTTTTCGTTGAATTTTCGACGATTACATTTTTTTTGAGAAAACAACTTTTTTTTATTGAAAATTCAACTACTTTTTTAGTATATAAAATAGTATGTTAAAAATGTACTTCTTTGGTTGAGAACTTAGTATTTTCGGTAAAATATCATCTCTTTGGTTGAAAATGTAACTATTTTGTTCAAAATTCGTCTTTTTAGGATGAATTCTGTTTTTTTCTCAAATTAAAACCTTTTTTGATTGATATATTCCATTTTCTGTTGGTAATTCTTTTTTTTTCTGGCAATTGAACTACTTGGTAACATTTTTATTTATTTTTTTAAAAATGCATTTTTTTGTTAGTAGATTTATTATTTTAATTGAAAATTCATGTCTTGGATTGAAAATGTAATTATATCGTTAAAAATTCCTCTTATTGAGTAGAAAATTTGTCTATTTAGCTAAAAATTTAACTTTTTGGTTTAAACTGAGCTCTTTTGTTCAAAATTCATATTTTCGAGACAAAAATGAAACTATTTGGTAGAAAATTAGTCACTTTTGTTAAAAATTAATTTTTTGTTGTTAAAAATGCAACTTGTTGCAAACAAATTTTTCGGTGGATGATTCAACTATTTTGTTGAAATTTCGCCTTTCTTGGATGAATCGATCTGTTTTTATTTTAAAATTGAAATCTTTTTTAGCATAAATATCAATTATGTATTAGGAGTATCTTTGAGAATTTACCTTTTTTGTTTAATTTTTGATTTGACATATCTAAAATCTTCTCTAAATATGCGATTAGAATTTTGGGTTCAGGGTTCAAAACTCGTTGACGCAGACAAATATTTTGCAGTTTATAGGTTTTGATTTTTTTACTTTTCTTTATAATTTTCTATGCTCTAACATAATAAGGAGCAGTTGAAAAAATCATGCACTTGCATACGACGTTCTTGTAACAAATGGTACAGACATTATATTTACAAGGGTGACGAAATTCCAAGTAATATTTTAGTTCAACTCCTCAAAAATTTGAAATTCATTTTTTACTTTTAGAAATTGAAACTACCTTGCGATATTTTTGAAATGGTATCAAGAAAAAATAATTGTCCAATTTTTGAGAAACTTTTCTTCTATCGATTCCCTTGCACAGACATGAACGCCCTTTATTGCAAAGTAGGTAATATAAAAAATGGTAATATCACATTTCTTTCCACTCACTTTTGCCTACAATTGCAATCAATTCTTTAATTATTTTACTCATAATCCGAGTTTAAATAAACGTTATTCCAAAAACTTTCTTGAAAAATGTTTTCGCTTGAAAAAATTAGGTTAATATTAAATTGATAAATAAATAATAATAAATAAATTTTGAATTAATTTGTTTAGGAAAGCGCAGAAGAACGCAGATTATGAATAAAATAAGCTCTTTTTTGTAATTTCGAATCTCATGCTTCTGGATGCGAACAAGACACACTCGACATTTTCTGCATTCACAGTTTCTCGAAATTTCTATTGTAATTATATTAATTAATATGTACATGCGCATCAACTTTTTGTGTAAGTTGACCTAAATATGCATCGCTTTTTGTCAAAAAAAGGACCACAACTAATATTCTCAACGTAGTATATATATTTTCTTTAAATTGAATGTAAGAACTTAGACTCTGCGCATTCAGGAAATGAATATTGAGCATACTTTATTCGCAGAATAAAAATCTCACACGTCGACGTTCGACTTCGGATCGAACCAAATATAATGAAAAAAGGGAAATTATAATAACAAGTACCTCAAGTACAAAAATTTGCGATTATTCGATAATTGCACAGCTGCTGGAGATTCGACAGTATTGAACTCTCGCGTCAGTTTACAAACTACGATAGAGCCAGCTATATCGTCTTTGCTTCTAAAGACCTAATTAACAAACTCTTGGTATAACTTCGATAATTCCTTTGCCGCATAACACGAAATATTTTCACTATAAATCACTGATATCTTCTCTTTCCCCTTTTTAAGTACATTATACACTTTTCACCTTTTTGGATTTTCGTCTGAGAATGGAGGAGACTTTCAAAAAGGATACAATCATGACTTTCAGTTTGAAAATTGGCGAAACTCCTCCTTGACAGAAATATAAAAACAATCTTATTAGTGCCTCTCGAATTTTTCTGTTCGTGGTATTCAGTAACCCTTTCAAATTTAGAATCTTCAAATGATTATCTTAAATTATTTGACTTTCAAATTAAAGGTGAATTTGAAAGGGTTCCTTCGCTTTCAAAATAGTTTAACATAATTAATTTAACAATTTTATGGATATGTACACTTTCCTGTAATAGTTAACAATTTTCTTTGACGCGTTTTAAAATCATGAACGTTATACAATATCAGGGAGACCACTCGAAAGGGTGGAAAACATTCCTGGCTTTTTTTTTTAAATTCAAGTTTCAAAAACTAAATAACTTTAAATTTGAAGTGCTCAAAATAGATTAAAACATTTAGAGTTAAACCTTTTTTTAAATTGAATTCTTTCAAATTTCGAGCAATTTCCCAGTTTTGTGGTCATCCGAAAATATTCGTAGGAATAATAAACCATATTTATAAGTATAGGGCTCGGATCGACTAAAAGGCTTTAAAAAATTCCATTAATCGCAAACAAATACAAAATAAATCACATCAAAATTTTAAACACTGAAATAAAACCTTTATCTAAAAAGATGTATTTTTAACAACATTAAATAAAAAAGTTCAATTTTCAACGCAAAAAGATATATATTTAACAAATAAAGATGAATTTTCAATCCCAAAAGACGTATTTTGGAATAGGTAAATTTTAAGTTTAAAAAATTACTTTTCAGACAAAAAAAAAACGAATCCTCAACCAATTAATTAGTTCATCCATAAAACACGAAATTTTATTGCAAAATAGTTGAATTTTCAACCCGAAAATATGATTGCTTTAATTTTAAGTTATTTGTCTGTCAAATTAATAATTTAAAAATAAATAGTTGAATTTTGAACCAAAATATTTCAATTTTTCTTCCAAAAATATAAAGATTCCAGAAACAAACTGATTTTCTTATCAAAACTTTAATTTTCTACAAATTGCTCAATTTTCAGGCGAAAGGACAAATTTTTAATACAACAGTTCAATTCTTAACCAGAACCGATTAATTTTTCATTAAACAGTTGTATTTTTAACAGAAACCTTCGATATAAAAATAAATTTTCAACAAAAGTGTTAAATTTGAAATGACAACCAAAACGTTGATTTTTTATTATCAATGTTCCAATATTCTTTGCAAAACAAAACTAAACATTAAAATTAAAACAATTTCTTTCTGAACTTTCAATTTTGTCAACTTGGATCATTTTCAAATATGAAATGATTCATTTCTTAATAAATGAATTTTAAAGAAATCCATCTTAAACGTTTTCGGTTAAAACAGAATTTTTAATTATAAAGCTTTCATGAGTAATTATACCATTTTTAATAATCCAAATTAAAATGCTATACTTTTTTCTAGTTTTGAATTTATATTTAAAAAGTTTCATTGTGATAAAAGTTGATACTAAGTATAGCGAACTTCTAAGAAAAACAGAAAAAATCATAAGTCGTATTTTTCATCAAAAAGTCGAAAAAGTCGCACAATCCGAGCCCTGATTTACTTAAAAAGAAATTAGAAAAATTAAATTTATTAGGTCTTTGACTGAAGCTCGTTTAATAAATTGACATCAGATCAAGAATACTTCAAAAAATTATTTCGAAGTATGTATCTGGCAACTTTCTGGTATTTGTTCTACCGATTTGTATTAATTTTCTTTCTTAAACCAGTTTATGAAATATATTTTCAGTTCGTTAGACCTGATAAAATTAATTTTTTAAAATCGATTGACAATATTTTCTGAGCTTTAAAGAAAATATTTTGTTCTCTAGTCAGAGTAACACGAACAGAATAAAGTACAATCACTGATCAAATCGATCAGAGCCAGCTCAAACATATTTAAAATTGTGAATTCTTTCTCTCTAACCGAGAATATTTTTTTTAATGTATTTAGAATACTTTATAATATTCACGAGTAGAAAAATATTTTTGCTTAAGGAAGGAGTTTCCAAAAATTAAAATTAGGAAATGACTAAGTGTTCGAAAAGTTAAAACTATCACTTTAGTTGTAGCCATTTCGATCTTTATTCGACAAAACAGTGTTTAGACTCTGAATCAACAATTTTTTAAATCATTGCCAACAATGTTTAAAATTTTTTTGTCTAATTCTCGAAGTTGATATTCGATTGAGCCAGCCCTGAAGACGACGACTTCATTCGCTACAAAATTTCGAAAAAGAGTCGCAGAATCTCTTTTTTTCGACCTCAAATCCTCCTCTCTGAAATACTGACTTTTTTATGTACACACGCACACACTCAAGTATGCGCACCAGTTACGTACAATATTTACACGTTTAATTACAGTGTATCATTGTTATGTACAACTAATTTTGCTGTTTAGAACGACACGACATCTTGGCGTGCAAATTACGCAAATAGGTCCTTTTTCTTTGGTACGCACAGTTCCACCGCTCAACGATTCCCTGAAGATTCAACGGTTGATAGAAAAATAATTCTTTATAATATAGTGAAGTTTCTCGCTTCCGGTCAAAAGTCAAAGGGTGAAGTACTCAGAATTGAGGAAAAAAAGTTAAGAAAAAATGTTCACTCTTTCGAGCAGCATGAACACGTTTCTGAACTTTCCATTTTGATATTTACAGATTTTTTCGCTTGAAAATTATTATTATTATGAAGGCGATAGAATTGTCGTTTTTCAGAAATCACTTGAAATATCACAACTTCTCTCTTTATACCTTTTCTCTTTATTAAACAAATTTTTTTGCAAATTTAAAATGAGTTCGGTGTAAACTTTTTTTTAAATGTTAAGTAGTTACATTGTTATTTTTTTGCAATTATGACATTATTCAGTTTAAAATGCATAATTCTTAAATCTTTTACTTAACAATTTTTCATTTTAGATCTTCATTTTTGAGCGCACATTTTTAATTTAAAGAATTTGAATATTCAACTTTGAAGACTTGAGTAAATAAAATTTAAAAGTGTTGGAAACTAAACATTTTGGATCAAAAATGTTTTTAGCTGACCAACTGTAATATAAATGAATGATTTTTTAAATGGACCTGTACTTGAAGTTTAAAAAATGAACAATAATTGATTTTACAAGACGATTCTAATCCGTTAAATATTAGAGAATTTGCAGATTTTAACTTTAAAAATTGAAGTCTTTCAATTCGTCCGATTTGAACTTTATAAACTATTTTTTATTTTAAAATATCTTCAAAATAATATATTCATAATTAAGCGCTTTCATTCCAATACAAACCGCATTCAAATATTGTTTTAATATAAAATATTCCATTTTTAACCCACTGAATTTGAAAGTATTTATTTTTTATTTGATAATTAGATCGAAATTTAAACTTTGACATTTTATAAGGGAAATTGTTGAATTTTTATGTATAAATAACAACTAAACATTTATTAATTCAGAAAATATCAGAGAAAATTTAAGAGGCATTTAAAGTTTCGAAAAGATTAAACATTAATTTTAAACTTGAAATTATTTATGATAATTTAAAACAGAATGTAGATTTTTGCAGATTTTTAACAAAAAATTGAGACATTTTTTAAGATTTGTGAAAGGTTTCTTAAAAATATTAAAATTTTCTTAGAATTCCTGGCAAAATTGTAAATTATTTTTTATATTGAAAAATTAATTTTTAAAGAAATTTTAAAAATATTTCAAAACATTCCAGAAAGTTTTTAATAATGCCAACAAAAAAATGTAATAATTTTTCAAGGCTATTTTTTTAATTTAAAAGATTTCAAAAATGTTGGGAAGAATTCGAATAATTTAAAAAAATATTTAGAAGTTTTGAAAAATTTTCAGAAATAATTAATTATTTAAAAAGATTTTAAAATTTTGTTTAAAAAGTAGGTTTTTTGAGATTTTGAAAAAAATTTCAAGCTTTTATCGATTACTGAAATTTGAAATGATTTTTCATTTTCAAAAATTAATTTTAAGAAAATATTGACAAAGATTTCAAAAATTATCAGAAAAAAAGCTGTAAAATTGTCAGGCAATTTTGTTAATCTTGTAGGATTTGTTTAGAAAAAAATTCGAATAATTTTAAAAGATATTTAGAAGTTTTGAAAAAATGTAAAACAAAATGTAGATTTTTATCAATTTTGAAGCTTTTTAAGGATTTTCAAAGATTTTAAGATAATTACAAAATTTAAGAAAGATGTTAAGCGTTCAATTTTTCATGTTTTCAGCTTAAAAAGGCTTTAACTGTCATTTAAAAAATGTACAAATTGAATGATTTATTCTTCAATTTAAGGCATGAGAAGTGATACGCAGATTTATATTTTTTGAACTGAATTTGTATCTTTAACATGTACAATTTATAAAAATTTCATATTTTTTATTTAAATTTTTATTTACAATATTTATAATAAATAATTGAATTAAATGCAATTTTAACTGGTAAATAAAAAATGTGAAATTTTTATAAATTGTACATTTATAAAAGTTAAAAGTTTAAATTTTGTTACTACAAATGAAAAATGTTTAGCATTAAAAACTCGATTTAGTGAATTTCATTGACTGTGAAAATTTTTTGCAAAACCCGGAGAAAACCGGGATTTTTTTGTATTAAAACAGCTATTCTGGTTTTCTTGATAAAATATACACAGATCTCAAGTGACAACTCATAAAAGATGGAACTGTTATAATCAGTTTTTCATTTTTGAAAAGTAGAATAAAGTTTTAAATTGTAACATGACTTTAAACTTAGTTCACTTTCATTTTTTTTAGAGAAACATAGTTTTGCATATCACAAAAAACTATTGATTGTTCATGTTTATGTAATATAAATATCATTAAGAATTTCTTCTTATATTTCAGATTATCATTTTTAAAATCAGAGTACTTTCCCCTCAGACGAAGAACATTTAACGAAACATATGTAGATCAAATTTTACAGTGAAGATCACTCTAAATGGTTGAAACGTAAAAAAAGTACAAGTTTTGACAAAACTTAACAAATCATTATTAAAGTTTCCAAAATAAAAGATTGAATATTCAGTATAACTTTTCTGTAAAATTTCATTATTTATAATGAGTGGATTACGGACACGATATCTCGAATGTACCATTAAAAAGAAGTTAAGATTTGAATTTAAACATTTACATTTGAGAACTAAGAACGAAAAATTGAATATATATTATAAAATGAAAGATGTCAAGACTTTTTCTTTTAGATTACAAAGTGGAACATGCAAAAAGATTTCGTGTCCAACGAACTCAAATATTAACAAGATATATTAACTCACAGCAGTTATCGAAGAACTGTATCTTAGAAAAATATACGTATAGCTGGTTAAATAATATTACCACCGCGGTAAGGAATCACAACATTTAACTTCTAATTTGGCTCACATTTTCAATTTTGTTAATGTCAGACCCAGCTGCATATTTTAAAGAAAGAAAAAAAAACTTGATGGCCACGACCGTAACTAGGATGTTTGTAGGCTTTAACTTACAAAAAAGTGCTTTTTAGGGGAAAATATTTTGATTTTTTAATTTACTAATAGATAGATTTTATTAGAGATTTGGCAATCACATTAGTACATTTTTCAGTTTGGTAGAAAGATACTTAGGATAAGCTAACTCCTAAATATTTTTATTTCCTTTAAAAAAATTAGGCATCATGGCATAAAACTATTTCTTTTATGTATTTATATCGTGGAAAAGTGGTCGGTTCTACTTTAGATACTACTATTGAAATGAAAGTAATGAAATCTGCAGTAAATTTTGTGCACTCTAAGTTCGTGCGTTTCTAGTTACGGCCTTGGAAAAATATATCTATTCCTTTTTAAGTCCACCAGGAATAAAATTATTTCTCGTGCGTCTCATGGGACTTACTTCATTTTTTTTGTTGCAAAATATGGTCGGAGCACCGTCGTATGAGAATATTTCCTAACTATCTTATAAGATTTCATACAGATATACAAATTCGCAGAGTTACGTAGTATCAGCACGAAGATAAGGTGAGCTCATGAAATTTAATTCTCCGCATTTCCCTAGACTTTCAAGTTAGATTTACAAGTCAATAGCTCGCTCTTCTTTAAGCATTCAGTATATAAAAAAAGAATATCTTCGTGGCGAAGAGTGAAAAACGCTTCCTTCTTTAATCAAAACCTTTCAGGAAAGTCTCCAATTTCTTGATTATTACTTTCAATCTG
Organism: Druon quercuslanigerum; assembly: GCA_010014905.2. Taxonomy (NCBI): domain Eukaryota; kingdom Metazoa; phylum Arthropoda; class Insecta; order Hymenoptera; family Cynipidae; genus Druon; species Druon quercuslanigerum. The sequence goes on from JAAAKG020017804.1 coordinate 11,503, forward strand.
GCAAGTAAAATTACCCCGGTTCTCTTACAGTTAAAAGGGCTCGGATCGACTAAAGGGGTTGAAACAGTTGCAGTAGTAGCATAAAATTATAAGGAAAATCTCATGGAATTTCGAAAAAAGTCTGCAAAAATTTACATCAAAATATAAAAAATAAGGAAAGTAACTCTACAGTTTAAAAATTTTTTCAAAATAATACTCATTTAACTTGCAGGATTCTGAAACTGGGTTTAAAATATTTCTTTCTGACCTGGTAAACTAGTCGAAATATATTGCATTTTCAAAAAAGTAGTTGCTTTAAAAAATCAGATTTAATTTTTCAAGATAAAAAGTAGATTGGTCTGGAAAACAGTTGATTTTTAATTTCGAAATATTAATTTTCAATAAAATAGTTAAATATAATAAAAAAAGGCAATAAACCCGTTCTATTCACAACGAATAAGTTGAGAACTTTCAAGCAAAAGAGACAAATTTTTATGAAAGTAATTGAATAAATTTTCAAATAAATATTTGCGATTAAAATAATATCAATGAAATGTCATTCGAAAGAGACGATTTTTCAACGAAATAGTTGAATTTTAACCAAATAGTTGAGTTTTCAAGAAAAAGATGATTTTTCAGTATAAGAAATTAATTTTTAATCGATAAAAATGAAATTTATATCCAAAAAGGCGAATATTCAACGTAAAAGTGAAATTTTCGACCGACAAAATCAGTTTTTAACAAAATAGTTGAATTTTTCAACAAAGTAATTAAATTTTAATCCAAAAAGTCGAATTTTGAACCAAAAAGAATGAATTTTCAACTATAATTATTTTAATTTTGTTATTGGGTTCTGTGGATTTAGTTCGCATTTTAACCAAAGAATGAGAAAAAGGGGACGTTTCTTTAAAACAGGACGAAAACAGAAATTCTTCAAAAAAGGGGAAAGAATGTGAAGACTAATGGAATTTGACATTTATTGATTTTGAACGCTTACCACTTAAAAATGTCCAATTGTTAAAATTTAAAAAAATTAAAACCTTGATTAAGGATTCACAAAATTAGAAACTATTCAATTTCCAACGCTATTAAATAAATAAATTCTGAATATAAAGCTGCAATGAAAAATTAAACAATTCAAAGTTTAATTGTAATTATATTTGAAACAAAGTATGGAGAAATTCTGTGAAAAACGGAAAATGTCTATTGATCGCGTTTGCAGGCCTCAAAGTCCCTATAATATAAAATACAGGGACCAAATGGTACTTTCTATGCACATAGGGTACTTTTTTCGACCTAAAAGGGTATACAATTCATGATAATTCTTAAGAATACAAGAAAATTCAATTTGAATTGAAAAGAATTCAAATGAATTGAAAACCATTTGAAAGTACAGTACCATTTGTAAAGTTCAGTATGTTTGAAATAAGCTTAGAAAAATGTAAAGAAATTCAAAAGAATTAGATGGAATGCCTAAGAATTGAAGGTGAAGTTAAAAGACTTCAGGATCATTAAATAAAAAATTTTGAAAATAAAAAAATTCAATGAATCAACTAGAATTAAGTTAATTTAGAAGAATTCAAGTAAACTAAAAAAATTCAAGAGAACTCCTAAGAATTTAAATGAATTCAGGTCGACTTCCAAAAAATAATTTCAAATCTTTGATACCCTACTAAGTTATAACCAAAAAAAGAATTCAAATGAATTTGATTAGTTGAAAAATCTCAAAAATTTAATTAATTTCAGTAAAATGAGAGTGACTTATGATGAGTTTCAGGGAAATGAAAAGCATTCGATAAAATCCATAAAAAAACAAGCTGAGTTAAAAAATTAACCATGTGAATTGAAAACAATTAAAAAATATGAACGAATTCCTTGAATTGAGTAAGTCTGAAATGAGTTTAGAACAATTGAAGAGAATTCAAAAGAATATGAGGAAATGCCTAAGAATTTAAGGTAATTTTAAAGACTGCAATATGAATTGAACAAACTTTTTCAAAATCCGTTAAATTGAAAGAATTTGACAGAATTCAACAGAATTCAGGATAAATTAATTAATTCCAAATAAATTGCGAAAAAAGAAAATCTCTTCACATCTTTGAAACCCTGCTAATTTCTAATTACTATTAAAATAAATAAAAAAATTCTGGGAATATTTTTAAATGTCCCTAAAATATTTCAAATCCTTTAAAATCCCTTAAAATTTTATACAGGCTCTAGAAAATGCCGAAGAATTTATTTTACCCTTCAAATCTTTGAAGCCTTTAAAATCCATTAAAATATAATTAAACCCGTGAAATTCTATGCGATCTGGCGATATCTCCTTAAGTCCTCGAAAAGATATTAAAATACATTAGGATCTTCTTAAAATCCTAGGTCATAAAATATCTTCCGATATTCTAAACAATTCCATATCCTAAAATATTTTAAGCGCTTTGAAATCCCTCACAAATAATAAACTTACATAATAATTGCTTCTGATCTTTTTAAATTCCCTAAAATATCGTCAAACTAAAAGCTCTTGAAATGGCTTTACAAATTTTTAAATGCCCTAAAATCTTAGAAATTCTTTCAAATGATTGAAATCTATCAAAATTTTCTGGGAGAACTTAAAAACAGCCTGAAATATTTCAAAAGAATTTAAAACAATTCATAAATATATAGTTAATTTGTTTAAATAAAAATGACATTATTGAAAGTTCCATTGTGGACTGCAAATAATTACCATAGGGACCAAATCTTGAAAATAGAGGAGGTGAGGCCTGCATTTTTCTTCAAAAAAACTGAAAAAAGTTGCACAATCCGAGGCTTGAATATTGGAAAAGTTTGCAAGTTTGTAGAGAAAAAATAGGATCCCAAAGGATTTTGATTCAGCAATTCGGATTCCAATCTCTTTGACTTAGACTAATTACGAGTGATTCGTCATTTCATAATCCGCACGATAGGTCTCATTAAATTGTAAGCGCTTTTCCGTGTGGACCTACCGCGTACGTAATCGATTGCAATATATAATAATTCTTCTAAGACGCCTTTGTAAATTTACTCCTTATTTTAATCGCAGTAATATTAGCGTGATAAAAATTATTCTTTGAATAATTTCGATGTCACGTGAAAGCTTTTGAAAGCGAGATGAGCTTTTCATGTTAACGCGATATTTTTTGTCATTCTTAAAATGGCGCATCTCGTTGTGTCGCAGATGCGCGCTTGGCGGGACGCGCACTTGTAATTCGATATCAGCTACATTAGCAAAAGGTGCAGCGCGAACATCCTTGCAAAAGTTAATAGGTTCCTACGGCATTATCGTCCTCTTAAATATTATTTTATACAATTTGCACTTTCGTTTATGATGACTATCCTACGATACGAGTCGCAAGAGCGACTATCTTGGCCAAACTCGAGAAACACATTTCTCTCGCTTGTCTCAACTTCTGCTGAGGAAGCTCAGAATCTTCGCAGTGGATCCAAAGGGGAAAGATCCAGCCTTGAAGTAACTTCGTGGGTGATTCAAGTTACCAAAAATCCGAAGGTTTCCACCAGCCTTGGAAAGCTTATTTGGAAGGGTAAGGAATTTCACAAGTAGTCTCTAGGTCTGGGTGGTGGTCTTTTCCGCTCTGACCGGTCTGATCTTTCCGATTTATCTGATCTATCCGACCTTTCGGTGCTCATCTCCCGGTCCTCGGTTGACTCCAACATTTGTGTCGTTTCCGTGGCCTCGGTTGGACTCGTCGGCTGAGTGGCCAGAGGTGCAAGTGGCGCCACCCCTTTACCTCGAGATTTACTTCTTCTCTTTCTCAGGATAAGGGGACCTAACGCACCACCCGTGTCATCCCGGGCACTCGAAACTTGCGCAAGCCTTTCTAAAAGTTCCTTATTTATTTCTCTCGTCGAGGATTTGTAATCCGCACCGCCACCTAAACGTTCTGGGGCAGATTCTTTTTGTCTTTCGCTCAATTGATGATGATGGTGATGATGATGATGAGTTTGTGGCTGCTGCTGCTGTTGATCTTGAGATTTGGGGGCGAGGCGTTCACTTGTCGAGGGGACTTGATCACTGCAAAGAAATTAAAGATTTAGATAAACGTGTTAGCGGATTAAAAATACTTCAATAAGTAATATATGTTCATAATAATTGGCAGACACCAATTTAAGTATGTGAAATTAGAATTTAAGAAATTAAATCCAGAACAAACCAAAATTAAAATTCCACTTTCACAAGTCCACCATTCGGATATGACCATGAAATTCAAATTTGGACAAAACACTCTTCAATGTCTCCATTCAATTAAAAACAAAAATAAATAAAAAAATAAAACAGAAAAAGAAAACACTCTTCGATTCTCATTCGTTCTGTTCTTTCATTATTTAAAAAAATCCCAGTACAAAAACATTTACAGAAAAAATATCTCCACGGTTCGGTGTTAAATCAACATCTTTTTCAAGGCGATAAAAATAAAATTTTCAACAAGTAAAAAACCTCTCATTCCAAATACGAACCACGCCCAAAATATATTATGAATTCCAACTTACTTTAAGTTAAACGGGATGTCTTAAAAGAATGGAAAAAATCACTGATAAATAATGTTTTTTTAAGTTTCCAAAGATTAAATTAATATGTTTAATTTAGAAAGCTTTGAAAAATTATATTATAAAATATTAATAAATATATTATCAACGTTCCTTAATTAAACAATTAAATAATAATAACATAATTAACCATTTCCTGATTTGTTCCCAAGGTCCATGCATTTGACTAATACTTCAAAGAAATTTTTATTTTAACTTCTTACTTTAAATTCAGTGCATATTTAGGTAGAATTAATTAGGTTGCTATATTAAATTCAAATTTAAGTCGCTGCAAATTCCTAACATGAATTTTCCACCAAAAGAGAAAATTCTTTAACAAAATACATGAATTCTCATCAGAAAAGTGAAGTTTTAAAGTAAAAAAGATCAATTTTGAATTAAATAATTCAATTTTCACTAACAAAAATTAGTTTTCCACAACAAGAATCTAACAAAAAAAAAGAATCTTCAACCAAAAACATGAATTTTTACACAAAAAGATTAATTTTTAAACAAAATGATTAATTTACTACTAAATAAGAAGATTTTTCTATGAAATACATGAATTTTCAAATAAATAATTGAATTTTCAACTGATGATACCAATTTTCCACCAAGCATATGAATTGTTAACTAAAAAAGATCATTTATCAATCAAAAATGGATAGTTTAATTTTCAGCTTAAAAAAATGAATTTTTAAACAAACTGATGAATATTTAACTAAAATGATGAATCTTCAACTGAAACAGTTGGATTTTAAAAGAAAAAGATGAATTTTCAACTAAAATGATAAATCGTTTACTGGAATACTTGAATTTTCAAATAAAAATATGAATTTTCATATAATAACATTACTTTTCAAACAAAAAGATTATTTTTCTATCAAGTAAGGCGCTTTTTCATTAAAATACGTAAATTTTCAATTAAATAATTGAATTTCCAACTAAAAAAGCCCAATTACCAATTAAGTTCAACTAAAATGAAGAATCTTCTACTGAAATAGTTGGATTTTTAAAGAAAAAGATGCATATTAAAATAAAATTATGAATCTTTAACTGGAATAAATGAATTGTCTAACAGAAAGATGGATTCTCCACCAAAAAGATTAGTTTTCTACCAAGAAAATTAATTTATACCAAAAAAGACGAATTTTCCATTAAAAAAGATAAATGTTCAATCAAAGAGATGAATTTACAATTAAAATGCTGAATCTTTAACTGGCATAGTTGAATTTTAAACGAAAAATATAATTTTACAATTAAAATGATGTATCTTTGACTAGAATAATTCAATTTTTAACAAAAAAAATGAATTTTCTATCAAGAAGATTATTCTCCATCAAAAAGATGAATTCTCACCTACAAAAATATAATTTTTCGACCATAAATTGAATAGTTACATTTTTAGTTAATAAAGTTAATGATCAACCAAGGAAATAAATTTTTACCTAAAATTATGGAACATTCAATTGGAATAATTAAATTTTTAGTAAAAATAATTAATTTGCAGACGGAAACCAATTTTAAACAAAATAGTTAATGTTTCAAACAGAGACATGAATTTTCTATTGAAATGGTGAATTTTCAAAACAAAAATTAAATTTTAATCAAACAGTTTAACTTGCAACAAAGTAATTAAGACTTCATTCTAAAATAGATGAATTCTGAACAATAAATTCAGTTGATATTGCAACAGAATACATTTTTTTAAATCTAAAGCAGTTCAATTCAACCAAAAATTGACGTATTTTTAATATGAGTTGAATTTACGATTAAAAATCTCAACCGAATTGTAAATTTCGAAACAAAAAGATGGATTTTTAACACAAAATATAATAGTTAATTTGTAGGTTGAAAATATAGTTTTGAACAAACTAAAAAATGGAATTTTCAACAAAATAGTTAAATTTTCTACCAAAGTGATGAATTTTCAAGTGTAATAGTTTAACTTTTAGACAAAAATATGAATTTTAAACTAAAATAATAAATATTTAACTGGAGATTTCCAACCAAAAAGATGTATTTCCGACCAAGAAGATTCTTTCTCCCAAAAATAATCAATTTTGAACAAAACACATGAATTTTCAAATACAAAAGATCAATTTTTAAATAAAATGATGGAATATTCAACTAGAACAGTTAAATTTTCGGTTCAAAAAATTGACTTTCAACCAAAGAAAAAAACTTAATATTTACACACACACACACACACACACACACACACACACACACACTAAAATATTTAATTTTCAGCAAAAAATTATTGTTAACTAAAGAGATGAATTTCCAATTAAAATGATAAATCTTACATTTTTAATGGGAGTTTCACTTTCAATCGAGTACATCAATTTTCACATTAAAAGGATAAGCTGATTTACTAGATAAGTGATAGTAATAGATGATGTAATAGCTGATATTTCAACGAAAAAAGGTGTCAATTCTTAATCAAAAACAAATGAATTCAACGAAAAAGGACGAATATTGAACACGAGTTGAATTTGCACCTAAGACAGATTTTTGAGTCAAGAGAGAGAACAAATTTCAAAAGAACTGTTGAATTTTCTAGCAAAAAGATAAATTTAAAAAAAAATGCATGCATTTTTAACCCAAAAACTCAAGTTTTCAACTAAAAAGAAGATCATTTTTCAAGCAGAAATATAATGGTTACATTTTTAATTTAAGAAGATTAATTTACAAAAAAAAGTATTTTAAACAAAATAGTTCAATTCTGTAATATGACGCTACTTTTACAAATGAAGAATCATTTTTATCGCAGATATGTATATAAAAATCTCATGACAAGACCACGTTCTCTAGGCGAATAGACGCCCAGTGATGGAATTCATAAAAAAGTATCATCTACATACCTTTCTCTAACTACAGTAGTCGCACTCGCCGTAGACGTTGGCGATGTCGTCGCGGACTTTTGCTCAGTTCCGCTTCCGGGTCCTTGAACACTGGAACACCCTTTGGGGACAAGAACAGGCGTGGAAGGTTGCGTGGCACTACTTGCATTTGTAGCTAGAGGAACCGTGGCTCTCTGTTGTGGGGGAACTCCGGCGCTAGGCGGAGGACTTCCGGTGGGTGGCAGCCTATTCATTATAGCCTGCAGCATATCTTCGATCTTGGCGAGTTTCTGGTTCACCCGTTGAACTTCGAGCTTCAAGTCGACCTTGACCTCGAGAACAGCTGCCAGGATTTCGCGTTCGTGACTCGGTTGCGTGATCAGACCACCATCGTAGCTCTCGAGCCTTCGCAGCTGGAGTTGTTTGGACTCTACAGCCAAGGTCGTAGTTGGAGGATGATCTTTTTCAGCATCTGGGGTCTCCTCGATGGTTCCTCCGATTTTGCCTAATTTTGGGAAGACCTTGTTGGTACTGACACTGGAACTAGGTCGGGAATCACGTGCACTCAGTGAACGTTTGAACGTATCCGTTCCAGTTCCAGTCTCACTGTTGGAATCCAAACTCGAACTTCCTGGAGACAATAAGGGAAAATTGATATTAGGAATTAGGAAAACATGTTTCTTTAGCATAGCCAATTTAATTATAAGCGGGATTCTTATCGCAAATATTTTAATTATTCTATATGCAAGCTTAGATCTCTTTTTAAATAAGGGGTGGTTCAAAAACTACGTTAGGCTATTTTTAAATCTTTTCCAACCCTCCCTTTCTTCGTTACCACAAAAAGCTTTAATCCCCCAGGGTGATATCACAAATACGACTCCCCCCCCCATTCTCACTGTGACCAGATGGATTTCATCAAATCTTTCAAAGAACTTTTCAAGATTCGCGAAGATTCGAAAGATTTTTGTCGAGATTTGGAACGGGTTTTCTACTGTTGTCCGAAGTGAATAGTTCTTCGGGAAATTTGGTGATTTTTCTGGAAAATTGGCTAATAATATGACAATAAGTTCGTTGAAATGAACTTAATGTATTTTTCTACAAAATAGTTGAATTTTCAACCTACATACAAAAGTTTGTTGAATGTTCAATCCAGAAAGATGATTTTTTAAAGCCAGTTTAATTTTCAACGACGAAAGATGAATTTTCAACCAAGAACTTTTGATCAAGCGAAAGGAATGATTTGTTAAAGAAATAGTTGAATTTTCTAGCCAAAAGGCGAATTTTTCTAGAAGACAGTTAATGACTTTTGTAACATAAAAGCTGAATTATAAATTCAAAAAAATATAAAAAAGAAAGAAGGGCAAAAAACGATTAAAGGTTAATTCTCAACAAAAAATTATTTTAGCTTGAAAGAAAAAACAGTCCAATTTAACAAAAAGATGAATTCTCAATTAAAAATGTAACAGCTGACATATAAATGAAACAATTTTTATTTTAACCCTCAATAACCACACTGGTACGAATTCGCACCACGTAAAAATTCTTACTTCTGTAACTTTCTCCCTGCGTACGCCAAGGGTCTCCCCCCACTACGACAAATATGCTAGTCCCTTAGGGTAT
>JAAAKG020017815.1:4701-20510 GCA_010014905.2 Druon quercuslanigerum
TGTGGAACAGTTTCCTATCTAGGATCCTATATAGGATTCCTGCGTACTTTCGTGACTTTAAACAACAGGAAGTTCTTTTTACACATTTTTAATATATATATATATATATATATATATATATATATATATATATATATTTTCGATACTATTTTTTATTATTTGATGTATTTTTAATTCATTCCAGTAATAAAATTATTTGTATATTCAATTACACCATTAAAAGATAAATACATCGGAAATTCGAAATTCGTTTATGCACGTCTAATTGCAAAGGCGACTAAATTGTCAATAAATTTTTTAATTGTTCGCAATTTGGAATGATTAAAGACATTTAAAATATTTTGTTTTAATTTTTAATTGTTTATGTAATCGTTCATAAGCTACTTTCAATGTAACAAAGGTTCTACAACTAAGCATATTGTACTTTGGAATATTTATTGTTGAATTGTTTATTTTTCCACTCTTGAAATTGGAGTTGAAGAATTTTTTCAATTTATTATAATATAGTGTTTAAATAGCAAAAAACGAAGCCAAATGTTCGATTTTTTCTTTTTCAAAAAATACAGTATTCCAAGCGTATCTAAATTTGTATTAGAAATTTAAATAAATGACTAGTCACCTCCAGAGAACATATAAACTATCGATGGTTTAGTCTCAGAACTTGATTACTATTGGATGCACTCTCGCTATTCTGTATTTGTATTTAACTTGCAAAACTCAATTTTCCCCATTTGCAGTGTCCACACTGCCTTATCGTGCGTGATAATGAACTATGATTTGTTTTGGCACGTGAGACGAATAAATATTTATCAGGTAATCCGGCAGAATGTTCTGGAGTAGGCGATGGAAAACTAAAATTCCTGAGAAATACGGGAAAGTGCTAAATATCGAAACACGAAAGGAAACGGATTTGTATTTTTTCAGCTCTAAGTACGCTTTACCATGATAAAGCAAGTGACATTTAAACATGACCGCCAAGCGTGACACGTTTATTGAAAGTAAAAACTCGAATTGACATTGCTATGGCAAAATTCACACGAAATTCCTTTACAGTAAACTAAATATCAAATCTGAACAATTTTTATATCCTATTTTATACTTTCTATTAAACTACAACATAGGTAAATATTATTTTAGAATGTCAACTCTATCAAAATTTAATTTATTAATATTTCGCTAAATAAAATTTTGCAGTACATTCAACATGGCTTGTTAAATTTTCAAGTTTTCCAAGTAATTTAAAAACATGTATGAATTTTGTTATTTTCTGAATTGAAAAAAATACAAAAATTCCGAAAATGCGTAAAAAGAAAAGAAAATTAAAGTTTGTCTAATTTTTTTTGCTATTATTAAAATAAAGAAAGGAAATATTGACTTGTTTAAATTTTTTCCTTTTAATGCATTGTCAACATTTCTGTTATTTTTTCTTCTTAACTCATTTAAAAATATAGATATCTTTAAAAATTACTTGAAAAATTTCACAATTGCACAAACTATGTTTTTGTACTAATAAATTTGAGCCATTTAATTTGTTTACTAATTGCAATCAGTGACTGAATTCTGTGTATAAATTAGTTACTCTTTACTGATGAATCTGTAAAACTGTCTAATAAATTGTGGAAATAATTTATCTATAGCTAATTTATCTATCTGATCGAAATTAGTAAATATTTTAACTGCATCAAATTCAGAGAGTGTTGATAAATAATTTTACTTAATGGAATTTTTTGCAACATAGATATTTATGGTGCGTTTTCACTTATTTCATTATAAAATATTTATTTTAAAGTAATAAAAGTATTTAATACTTAAAAAAATATAAATCATATGATTGTTATGAGGATTGATATTATCATTGAAAATATAATTATAAATAGTTTTACCATTTTTCTAGATATTCATCTAACGGAAATGTTGGAAATTTTGTTTCAAATTGAATTAATATTGTTAGCACCAGGTCGTTGAAATCACTCAAAAATATAATTTTTTTAATTGAAAGTGAAAAGGTTATGTTGAAAATTTAGTACAAATCGGTTCACTAACATAAACTCTAGGCCCACTGAATTACTAAAAATATAATATTTTTCACTAAATTCACTTGATAAAAAAATATACACTACCGTCGGAAATTATGAGATCGATTGACAAAAGTACTATTAAAAATCACTGCTGTGAACAGTTAGAAAGCCTATAAAATTCCACATCTTTTAATATCAAGCACATTTTTTTCGATATGCTGAAGAAAATACAGGACGTAATAAGTTTTTTTTTAAATTCTAGATTTTCTAAAATTTTGTACCTCGACTTCAACTTTTAGCATGACCTAGGAAAATTGTTGCAAATATCTGAAAATTATACGATATAGTGCATGAAATTTTATCTTTGATTTACGCCTAAGAAAATTAAAAATTTTGAATTTTAGAAGACGATCACGGTTCTCGGCCGGTCTGCTGCTCGCCTCCTTCCTTGAGGCAGGACCGAACAGGCGTAATTATTGTATATTTTTTAAATTATTCATTATTTTTTAAAATTATTTACAATTATTTCAGTCCAGAATTATTCCCATATTAAAAATAAGAAAACGATTAACAGTTTTTTTTTTCTTAAAATTTTTATCAATTAGAATATTAAAAATGTAGATATATTGTTACGAGAGTAAAGTATTTTTTAAACGAATTAAGCAGTTAAATTCTAAATAAATTATTTATATGAAAACCATTAAAAAATATTAAAAGTGAATAATAATGGAATTTACAAAATAAATTAAATATAAAACAGTGCGTAGGTGTAATGAAAATTATATTGCCGAGAAAGTTGGAGTATCAAAACCATTTAATAGAAATCAAAGTTATAATTTTATGTATAATAATATTTCCATTATTATTCGCTTTTAATATTTTTGAGTTTGTTTCATATAAATAATTTATTTAGAATTTAGCTGCTTAATTCGTTTGAAAAATAGTTTACTCTCGTAACAATATATCTACATTTTTAATATTCTAGTTGATAAAAATTTTAAGAAATAAAAAGAAACTGTTCATCATTTTCTCATTTTTTAATATGGGAATAATTGTAGATTGAAATGATTGTAAATAGTTGAAAAAAAACAATGAATAATTTTAAAAAATTTGCAGCCCCAATCAAGCACCACCTATGTGCGTGGCCTGTTCGTTCCTGCCTCAACGAAGGAGGCGAGCAGCAGACCGGCGAAAACCGTGATTGTCGACTAAAACTCAACTCAGATATGATTGGACATTTTTAATCGTATCTCGGGAACCCATGAAGATTTTAAAAGTTTTTTTGGCGCAAATTAAAGATCAAATTTCATGCTCTATATCGTATAATTTTCAGATATTTCCAACAATTTTTCTAGATCATTTTTAATAGTGCTTGCGTGAATCGATCTCGTAATTTCCGACGGTAGTGTATATACGTTTTTTAGCGATTCTGCATGCGATTTTGTTAAATATTCACATACAAATTAAAATAATAAATGAATCTAAATTTTCTAAACAGTGGCACTGATGCTTTTTATTGTCAATTTATTGAAAAATATTTAGACCAATCGGTAGAATAACGCAAGATGTAGGTTATCTAAACTCCTAAAAGTCGATTTTTCATCATAAAAATAATATAAATCTAGAAATAATAATTGAATTTGTAAATTGGATCAAATATTACCAGCCACAATCCGGACGGCATGAGTTAGTTTATCTTTTTGAAACAGAATCTGGGCTAAGTGCATAGATAGGCAGAGAAAATATATTTGAATTTTTTTGTTTAGCGGTGATTCACTACCGCGAATCTGGACTATCCGAAAAAAATAAATTTGTACCAGGCAATTATTTTAAAATATAATAGAAGAAACTAGTCTTTTAATGTTCTATATATTTCTACTTAAAAGAAACTAATTTTCAATATTATAAGAAAAACATATTTCATCTGGACTTTTTATCTCTCTAAATTGCATAAAATTGCAGACCACATTATGGGTGACATGAGTCAGTTTATCTTTTCTTGAACGGGACTGCTTGACTTTGACGACTTCGGGTCAAGAATAGTTAAATAATAACTGCACTCTGGGGAGTGGGCCGCGAGAAAACTTTCTCTTCTTAGGATACCAACACGCGGCCACAGACATAAATGAGTAATTCTCGGAATCGTGATCAACAAGTTAATTAAAAAAAATTGATGCTGACAAAAATCAATCGCCTTAGGAAATCATTAGGGAGTATAATTGTCTTCTATTATTTCGTAATCGGTATCATCTCTAATTACGAATTAATAATGCTGAACTCTTCGGAAACAATCCAGAAATTGTTGTTTAACACTTAATAGTTATATTTCTTTTCTTTTTTGATGGAATGAAAGTTTTTGATCGACTAGACTAAAAAAAAAAATTATTTTTATTCTTATCTGTAAAAAATAATTTCTAGCTCCGCTGGTATTCGAACACACGTCTACAGATTGTCGATAACTAATCTACGGATATACTAACCAATACCAGACCGCAATCGTTACAAGTAGTTTCAAATCCCAAGAAGACCAAAGATTAGTTTTTTTTAAAAGATAAAAATAAAAATATTTTGGTTGCTATTGCTCCTTTAAAAAAACATAATACCAAAATTCAAGTTATATTTGTTTATTGCTCAAAAATAAATATGACTGGAGTAAATGAATGAAATTTTCGTTGTGAAAAGTTCCAGAAGACTGAAATTTTAATGGAAAAAGAGAATTGAAAGGAAGGATAGGGCATGACTGGAAAACAGTTTGATAAACACCTTAGGTGAGACCATCTATCCATACATTCATGAGGAGGCTCGGCATGGGCGTTTGTAGCATTTCCCGGTATTGCATAAGATTACGTTTGTGGTTAGTAGAGCGAAATCTCGGCGAAATTTTCTGTTAATTTTGTATCTACTTCAATAATATTTAATGATTTCTGATCATTTAATAATTAACTTTAAAAATTTCGATGTACTAATGGAAAGTCAATCACGGACGTAAAAAGAGTCAGATTGTAATATTAATAATTCATTTATAGAGCTAGTAAAGAAGAAAATATATTTTTATGCGAAATTTTTTATTTAAAAATATTGTTAAATAATTTTCTTTTAAATGTCCGCCCAACAGAGAATTTATTTTTAAAAGGTGGATATGCTTAGGATGGCAATCCATTCACGAAGATATAAACAAGTCCGGAAATAAAAATTTGTTTAATGAACAATTTTTATATGTTTAAAATAGTTCATATAATCAAAAATAGTTTTTCTTTTGAAAAATAACATAAATAATTATAATATTGTGATACATATAGGTATAATGAAACACTTCTTTCTCTGATTTATTATTTCGGTCTTACTATAATGAATACTTGGAATATGAATTTGAACAATTTGAATTTTAACATTTGTTAATTTTTTGTTGTTAAGATTTGAAAATACAATTTCAGATTGCTCAACATTCCTATAATAATTCGAAATTCAAGTGGATCAATTTGGAACGTTTCTCTTCTAATTTTTTAAGTTAGACCATTTCAATTTGCAGTTGATCATCTTAAAATATTCCGCTTTTAATTACTTAGCCACGTATATTTCAATAAAAAATTTACTGTTTAATAATTAGTTTTTAATTTACTCTAAATTTTTAACGTTTTTGATTTTGTGCAGGATAACAACTTATGCTTCCGGTTTTGAAAATTTCAATTTTTGACATATTTTAAAATGTTTCAGCATTAAATTTACTTTTAATTAATTAATAAGATTGCATATTTAGATTCTAAGAATCCTCTTGATTAATTTCTATCAATCATAATTCTTCTAAATTATATCAAGACCCAAAAATAATTTTATTATCTCCAACATAAAATAATTATTATCAATATTATACTAAGGCCTTTATAATGATATCAATAATTTGCTTTAAGCTCTTTATAATGTTGACGACATGACGTATGTACTGAAATGTTGCATAAAATATGAGGAATTTTCGGGATAACTGAAATATCCCGCAAAATAAAATTCCCGGCATGTGGAATTCCTGAATAATAAATTTCTTCAACAACAAAAATTCATGAATTATGAAATTCCAGCAAAATAAAATTTCTGTATAGTATTTTATAAAGCCGAATAGAAAAGTTTAAAATAACAGAATTTCCGGCAGTTTATATTATTATCAAATTTGAAAATTCCGCAAGAATGAAATTGCTCACAGAAAACATTATTTATTTTTCAAATATACAATAATCAAATATTTGTATGAAAAATTTAATGTAATGTATTTTTTATAAATAAATAATATTCAATAAAAAAATAATTATTAAAATTCGGGAATTGTATAGTTTGGCTATTTTATAATTGGGCAATTTTCTGTTGAGTATTTTATTATGCGCGAATGTACAAATAAAGTAATGTTATAAACTGTCAAAAATGCTATTATTCAAGTATTTTCAAATTCAGTAATATTATAAATTGTAAGGAAATTGTATTCATAGGGAATTTTACAGTGTTTGGGATTTTTTTTTTAAATTTTCCAATCTTCTTGAATTAAGATGAATTAATGGTGTGCGTAGAAAAATCAGATCTTTTGAATTTCAAAAATCCAAGTGGCCTGCTATATTATTGGCAAAATATTTTTACGGCTAATACTTAAAACTTTTATTTAAAATATTAAATTATATAAAATTAAAAATTAAATTAAATTAAATTAATGTTCTCCTGCATATAAATAATCGGATTAAATCAATAAACTCTTTCAAGAATATCCATAGTTAAGGCTGAATCAAGGCAGTTCATTAAATAAATAAATATTAATTATTAAATAAGTCTAAAAATATAAAATTTAATAAATCGCAAAAATTAAACTAAGTTTAACAAGCATTCTAAAAAAGTAAAATGTACCAAGGTGCATTTAAATTAATTAAAAAATAATTTAGTTTTTATTATATTATTGTCAAAAATCTAATCGAAAGATTCTGAAAATTCTTTTAACATGAAAACTTACGATCTAAAGATCTCTTAAACTAAGGATCGCATTTTTTTTAAATAACTTAAATTACTAAAAAAAACTTAAAAAATCTAATCAATATTAAGCTTAGATTGCTTTTCCTTTTGTCAGCAAATAGCAATAATAAAATTGTTCAACTGGTATATTACCCAACTATTAAAATTACCAGATGAGGAATGTCATCGAAAGTAATGTAATTTCGTGCCGATTTAAGGTTCGTAATAGCGATTTGATTGTCGTCGATCCTTTCCTACAAATCGATAAATCAACTGAAGCGACAGCTCAATGAATCCTTGAATAACGTCGCAAGTCGTTTACTGTAAACGCAAGTAATTACCAGCACGCAATTGAAGAAGGTTTTCAATTCAATTCTTCAATTTCCGACTTCATAAAAGAAGCTTAAATTGCATAAATAATTAAATACAAACTGAATATACCTGTTTAGAATGAAATGTCGATTTGCGGATCAGATTCGTAGATTTGAAGAAATTACTTGCCTAAGTGCAATTTTCAACTCCATAAAGGACATTGTGGTTTTCATCAATCAATGAATTCCTGTCACGCGTGCTCTAGTTATTACACCGCGTGCCTAATTGATTTTCCAAATTACCCTCCCGACTGTGCCAGTTAATCTATTCTTACATAAACATACCAATCTCAAAAAAATTGCGTTTATGTAATTTAAAACACTAGCATCAGCTAATTAAATTCAGCTTTACTTTATTTATATTTAAATAAATATAATTTTCTTTAGATTCTTTGGAAAATTCAAAAAAAAATTTGAACGTTTTAGATAGATTGCGAAAAAGAATGAAGACTTTTTTTATTTTAGAGGATTTTACTAAATTTAAGGTAAACTATTCGATAGCTCGAAAAATATTAAAGACTTTTATATGTTTGCAATAAATTCATATTGAAAAAAAATTTTGATAAGAAGTGATAAAAAAGGTTTCCAGAAATCTGAAATAAATATAGTTTTATCTTACAACCTTTCAAAATTGTTAGAAAACTTCTGAAATTTTGCTTATAATATTATAAAATAATAAATTTAAATAATAAATAAAATAATAGTAATGAAATATTTAAAAATCACCATTTTAAATCTTCTGGAATTTTAATAAATATGAATATCTGTCGACCGTACACAAATTTTTTCTTAAACTGTGTTACCATGCAAAATTGAGATATTTTCCTTTAAAATCACGTAAATTCTTTTTTGAAATTAGAAGAAATAATTTTATATGCTTTTAGATATTTTTAATTTTTCATCAGAAAAAAATTTAAAAAAATATAAAGTAACGTTTGAAGTTTTCCCAAGGATTTTTGAGAACATTTGTTTATTCCCATTAAAAACCTTTCAAAATTCTTTAAAAAAATGTTTTTCAATCTTCATAATTCTACATTTCATTGACTTTTTAAAGATATTTTCCAAAGTATGAAATATTTTTTAACTTTTTCAAAACTTTCTTACTGTTTGAATAGCTTAAAAAACGATTTGAAGTTTTCCTTATTTTTTTTAATTCTAAGAAATTAAAAAATTAAAATTTCTTTGACAACTTTGAATTCTGTTTGTAATATTTTGAAAGTTTTTAAATATGCTGCTAAATTATGTTTTAAAAATAAAAATTATTTTCTATTTTTTACGGATCCCTATGAAACTTTTCTTTATATTTTATAACCTTTCAAAGTTCTAAAACAACTACAAAATCTTTAAAAATCTATATTTTGTTTTATATTTGTTGAAATATTTTATAGTATTACATAATTTTTTCCATCTTTTTAAAAATTTTAAATATCTCTAAAACTTACTATTTTTTTTCTAAAATTTGGTAATCCTGCAAAATAAACCAATTTTGTTTTAAGGTCTTTTATATAATTTTTAAACTTTTAGGATGTTATTTTAATTTTATGACCAAAATGTTCGAATTCTAAATTGTTTCAAAATTTGTTGAAATTGTTTTAAAACTTGCAAGGCCTTTAAACTTATTCAAGGGTTTCCTAATTTTTTTAACTATGAAAAATTACGAAAATTACCTGTAAATCTTCTAGATCCTTTTTCGAAAATTTTGTGAATTTAGTATATATTTTTAATTATTTTTAAATATCCTCCAATAAAATTTTTATAAATGAAAAATCATTTTGAATTTTGCTAGATATCCTAAGACAGTTTTTTCATAATCGTGAAACCTTCCAAAATGCTTAGAAAGCTTTTTTTTGAACTATTTAAAAATGTACATTTTCTTTTACATTTTTTGAATTTTTATCAAGGTTTAAATTATATTAGAATATTTCCCAAACTTATGAAATCTTAATTTTTAAATAACCATTACTGACAATTTTTTTTATCACACAGAGGCATTGTGAATTACGACAGTAAATTAAGATATTCTAAGTTTTGGTCCATAACTTAATTTTCTTCATCTCTTTGAAAGTGTCAAAACTAAGTTTACTAAATGTAGTGTGGTGGCGAAATGTCAAGAAAAAAAATAATATCCAGTATTAAAATATCATTTACAATAAAATTAGAATTTTTTATCAACACTGTATAGAAACTTTGATTTACTAATCTTATAGTGGAGAAAATTCATAGATAATCTTTATTGTTAAATAAGTGTGCGTGTGTGTGTGTGTGTTGTGTGTGTATGTGTGCAGGGTGGGAAATACAAAGCTGAGGTGAATTTGGGGCCAACGACTTTAATCACCTTGACCTTGAGGCCAACTTGAAAGGTCATTCGAAGTTCAAAGTGTTTGTTTTCTTCAACTAACACACGCGAAACCAAACTCACAAGCTCACAAGCTCCAAACCAAAAAATCCACACTTTGACCTTCGAATGACTTTCCAAGTTTGTCTGAAGGTCAAGGTGATCCAGGTCGTTGGCCTAAAATTCACCCCAGCTTTGTGTTGCCCAAACGTGTTATAAAAAATCATGTTCTGCGTGATTTTTGAAATTTGACCTCGTGAAAATTGACTTAAATTATCATTTCGGACGTAAATTTTCCCACCATTTCAGAGTCTAATGTCAAAAATAGGGGTTCCCATTTAAAAAAATCAATGTGACTTTTAAATAACCTTGAAAATTGATGCCAAGGTGAAAACCGATTTTGCAGAAAGATGGCCCCCATTCTCCTGCGCAACTTTTATGAAACATTTTGTTGTATGCCGCTTCATTTTGACATTTTGATGTCGATAGATTAAAATGGCCCACACAGTATATAACCTCATTCATTATCACATAGGCTTATGAATAAAGTTTTTGCTCATTTTTAAAAAATAAAGCAGTAATCTACAATTTTTATTTTTAATCTTAGTAATAATTTTTATTACTAAAATTCCTCATTTTAAAACTATGGGTAGCAAAAATCGAGAAAATTAGTGTGTAGTATTAAAAAACCATTCAGGTTCCAGTTAACAATGCATGCAAGATCTCATTACTACAACTTTTTAAGAGAAGAGTAAATGATTATTTTATGTAACATTATTTACTTTTTAATACTTAAAAATACTCTATTGAAAGTAAAAAATTCCGAACCAGTGTATTTGACATTTTCAAATATTCTAAATCTACAAATTTTTAACGAAAATTTGAGTGCTATGTAATTTAAAAAGTTGTTATTATACCTTGCAAAACTAAACCTGTTTAGTTAATTTATTAGACAAAAATCTATTGCAAAATAGAAACCAGTTCCTTTTCTTACCTAAATTCCGAATTTTTAATTTTCTCTTCAACAAATTTACATTATAAGTACAATTTTTAAACATTTGCATCTGATCTTGGTCACGTACATGAACCTCGTTCAAATAAATAAATAACAGACTTGTCTATTTGTACAGTTATAATGCAGTTAATGAATGAGTATAACAATGATTTATATTCATGAGTTCTAACATAGTACTTAAGCTTTCACTTGAGGTGAACTTGATGTCCCTGATTGGTCAATTTGAAATATTTTTCTCGACTAAATATTCAGTTACAGGTGGTGCGACCTGTCCTGGTAAAAAGGGAACGAAATCAATAATTATGCACTTGAATTGCGTCAAAGTCTAACGTACGTGAATCGAAAGTTCACAAAATCTAGTCGTGGAAATAGCGTCGCTCTCGCCGCGAAACCGAATCAATATTTTCGGATTCAAATATGTAGATTCAAATCCATATACATGGAAATATATTCCCTTCGATAAGTCTGCTGAACTGGGGGATCGCTACCATATTCTAATGCTTCAGTTATCAGGACCAAAGTTCGAAACTTAATCTCAGTCACGATAATTTAAGATTTAGTATGCACGAAAAGTTAAATTCCGATTTTAGGAGAAAAATCCTTGAAAATGAAAATACTCATTAAATAAATTCGCTTTAGGGCCATTTAAAAATGAGTCAACCATCCAAAGGGGAGGGGGATATTTATGTGACGACTTGTGACGTAAGCATTTTATTCTTTAAAGGTTCAACTGATTAATGAAAAATGGCTTTTCTTTTTTTTGGAAATTAATCGCCATTAGTTAAAAATTTAACAAGATGCTTCAAAATATATTTATTTCCTTGTAAATGCATCTTGCTTGGTAGACAATTATTCTTCATGGTTAATATTGTCAACTAATTCGTTTTTTTAAATCAATTTTTGAACTGTTTTGTAGAAAATGCGTCTTTTTGACATAAAAATCAATCCTTTCGGTTTAAAAATTAATATATTTTTTTTGATGTTTTAAGCATTTAGTTGAAAATTCGTGTGACCAAATGCATTTCAAATCAGGCGGGGAAAATTATAAAAATTTAGGAAAATTATACGATAAATATTATTCCGATTGGCAAAGAAAAATGTTATTTAAAAGTTACCTTTATCTGAATTTTTTTCTTTGTTTTTCAAAAAATACCAATTTTTTTCTTGAACCTCTATAACTTTGACCAAATTGAAATACTTATTATTTTATTTTGATGCTAGAAAATTCGTCACCTTTTTAATAATTCAGACGGTAAATTGAAAAAAAGGTTTAAAAGTAATAAAACGGTAACGGTTTTTCTGAAAAAATTAAAAACTGATTTGCTCAAAGAACCCATCTTTACATTTTTGGCCCAATTTTGTCTCAAATTGTACTTTACTAATCAGTAGATCTTGTAAGTTTAATGCTTGCTAAATAGTTTTTGTAACCAGGAAAATTCTTTTCTCTTACAATAGAAATTTTTTCTCTTTCTTAGAAACTGACAGAACTGACGAAAATATTTTTAGAACAAAAAATTCTCCCAACCGCTAAAATTGTTTAACCCGCTTGAGGTTGACAAGATACATTTCTTTTGTTAGTAGAAACTTTAAAAAAATATTTGAAATAATAAACAAGTTGGGGTTTTCCATAAAATATTTTTTTTTCATTTTTTCAAAATTTGAAGAACAACGTAAAAAAGATTTTCTAAATAACCCCTCCTTTCTTATTCTTTCAAATATTCCAAAAAGTTTCTACTAATAAAAGAAAGGCATCTTATCAGCTTTATGCGGGCTTAACCATTTTTGATGCCCCGAGCAATTTTTTCCCCTAAAAAAGTAATTTTTGAATTTTTCTCGTAAATTATAAAAGATATTGCAAAAAAAACAAGAGACAGTTTTCACAGAACTGTTTTAGACGTCCAAACTTTTATCTTAATATTTTTTCGTATGCGTTCTCCTGGTTACAAACATTATTTAGCAATCTTCAAACTTCCAAGATATCTCCACTAGTTAAGTACAAGTTTAAAAAAATGGCCAAAGATGTAAAGGTGTTTTTTTTTGAGAAACGCAATTTTTAATTTGTTCAGAAGAACCGCGGACATTTTATTAATTTTTAATCTTTTTTTTCAATTTACCACCAGATTTTTTACTTACGTACGTGTAAATTTTAGGATTCTTTTTTTCAATTCACAAAAATACGTATCGTCTAGTTTTCTCTAAAAAAACAAAATATTTCATCTTCGACATATTGTGCGATTTCAAGTGTAGAACCCTGCCTGATTTGAAATGGATTTAGTGGTGCTTTTTGGTTAATTTCAAGTATTATTTATTAAAAATAATGATAAATTTTTTTTAATAAGAACTATTTCGTTTCTCGTTGAGATTCCGACTTCTGCTTAAATTTTACTGTTTTTTAATTATAATTAAAATCTTTTTTTTTTGAAATACCAGCTATTATATTTTTCGATGAAAATGAATCTTTTTGATTAAAAATTTTACTACTTGGTTGAATGTTAAACATCTTTTTTGAAGATTCAACTTTTTAGTTAAAAACTTAATTCTTTTGTTAAAGATTTAAGTACTTTGTTAAAATTTTTATTATTTTTAACAAAATCGAACCGCTGTATTGAAATATTGTCTCTTCAGATAGAAAATTCTTAATTTCAAACCACAAATTCTATAATTTTCTAAAATATTCATCTGTTTGACTTAGCTGAAAATGAACCTTCTTTAGAGATTGTTTAAAATTCAATTCATTTGTTACAAAATAATTATTTTCATGCACATTCAACTATTTTTGTAAAAATGTATCCTTTTCTTTGAATATATGTCTTTTTTATTATAAATTCATCTTTTTAGGATCAAAAATTAATCTTTTTTTTTTTTGAGAAAAAAATATGACTATTTGGTTTACAATTCATCCCTGTCAATTGAAAATTAAACTATTTGGTTGTAAATTTGATTGGTCTCAAATTAATTTCTTATTTCTTAAAAATTCCCCTATTTGTTTGTAAAATAATTTCTCTTACTTCAAAATTTATCTTTTCAAATTTAAAAGTCAACTGTTTTGGCAAATATTTGACTTTTCAGCTTGAAAACTCAACTCTTTGCTTGGTCGTTCGATTCTTTTGATAAAAAATGAATCTTTTATGGTTGGAAATAAAATCCGTTTATTTAAAATACAATAGGATTCTATTAAAGTCTCAAGTATTTCGGAATGAATTAAATTTGGCACCTGTTTTATTTAAAATAATTTATTCTTCTATTTTCGTAAAGAATTGTTTTTATATTTTATATTTTATACTTAAAATAAATTTGGGTGATTTGTAAAGGGCTGGAAAAAAGTGTTCAAAATAACGTGACGAAATTTTTAAACATACTTTTATTTAAAATTAGTTTATTTGCATATGCGAACGATGAAATCTGCGCAAGATGAAAATCAACAGTGAAGAAAAGGTGTACAATAGACAATTTGATTATACGGTTCACCTATAATTTGTTCGTTATCATTGATCGCGTAGTTGAAAATTATTCTAAAAGGTCTCAACTCTTGTCCTTTGACTCGCGTGAGAGGTCGTAAGGCTAATTTCGCTGCACCGAACATTGCTGGTTGCGAATAGCTTTCCCTTTTGACCCGCAAACTATTTTTCATTCAAATTGATACCTCGCGATTGGAACCACATATATTCCATCGAAGAAAAAATCCCCTGTAAAAATCGGATTGATGAAATAGCAATTCTCTTACGCTGTTGCTGCAATACTATCTTCAAAGATAACGTCAATTTTCCAGCAGTAATTTAATGAAGGAGAAGGATTTACATGTGATGTTTCCAGACTCGAGACTTTTACATGGCCATTGCCCGCGAAGCAATCTCTTGTATCTAGTTTTAAATTTTTAATTCTAAGACAATGTTCGGACAAGGCAGGACAAAGAGAGACAATTTATAAAGTAAGCAACCGTTAGCGCAGTAATATGTTTTTTTTTAAAGTAATAAAAAATGAAAGTAAAAAGAAAAAAGAGTAATCCGATTTTTTTGGTAATAAGAGGTCAGTATCCACTTCATAGGGATGTGGTAATCTCAATAAATAATCAATTGCTCCAGATTCATACATTACAGCCTTCGGTTTTGCAAAGCTGGTACCATCGACTTTCATTTTGTTCATAGTGAAACCTAATGAAGACATACGAGTCACTCTTGAGTGAGAAACCGTATAAATATAATGCAAAAGTTGTAACTTCATGAGAATTTCATTAAAAACAATCTAGAGGTAGAAACGCGATTTCTGAAACTATTAATGGTTACCCTTATTACATGATTAAGTTTCGAATAATATGTGCTCATTTTAATAATATAGTGCGCCGTGAATTCCAGTTTCTTGGCCAATTGGCAATAAAAGGAAAATAAAGAATATGACTTGATTATGACAAATTCTTAATGTAATTTTAAAAATTAAAAAAAAAATCTCTGGAATCCAATGACTCGCAATTTACTTCAAATTTCCTCGGAAATCGAATTCGGTTAAATTGTCTTAAAATTTAGTTTCACTAACTCGAATTCCAATGCCGTCGATTTAAATTCAGTGAAATTCAGACAAATTACCGACATTCAGATCACTTTAAATTAAACTAAATTAGGCTGAATTTAATTTAGTCCAGATGAATACACGGGAATTAATTTAAATTTACTTTGAATACAATTAAATGCACTCTTAAAGTGAAATTCGTATAAAGTGACTTAAATTTTATTTTTTATTAAGTATTATTAAATCTCTTTTTTTATATTTAGATCGATATAAGTTATTTAGTTACATCAAAATTATCATTTATGATTTAACCAAAGCTTAATTAAAATTTTAAGTTAATATACTTTCTGGATGAACGTAACAATTATATTTTATTTATACAAAATAAAAAGATTTATTTATTCAAATAACATGCTCAGTTTGGCTTCAACTATACAAATTTGTAAAAGAAACTGTTTATTTAGTCCCATTATTTTTATGTGGGAAGACAAAATTCATTAGCTCCTGTGTTCAGATCCCAGCGGAGATAGAGACATTTTTTTCACAATCTTAAGATTTATCAATATTTTAATAATATTGATATA